>SJXQ01012580.1:113651-125267 GCA_006408695.1 Aepyceros melampus
CCAGTTCTAACTGTTGCTTCCTGACCTGCATACAGATTTCTCAAGAGGCAGGTCAGGTGGTCTGGTATTCCCATCTCTTTCAGAATTTTCCACAGTTTATTGTGATCCACACAGTCAAAGGCTTTTGCGTAGTCAATAAGGCAGAAGTAGATGTTTTTCTGGAACTCTCTTGCATTTTCGATGATCCAACGGATGTTGGCAATTTGATCTCTGGTTCCTCTGCCTTTTCTAAAACCAGCTTGAACATCTGAAAGTTCATGGTTCACGTATTGCTGAAGACTTGCTTGGAGAATTTTGAGCTTTACTTTACTAGCATGTGAGATGAATGCAATTGTGTGGTAGTTTGAGCATTCTTTGGCAAAATTCCCTGAATAGTCAGAGATAAATGTTTATATACCAGATTAAAAAAAGGATGGTTTAGGGCTTCAAAGGGAAAGTATGTTGCCCACTGAAAGGAAGGTTCTATTGAGTTTTTTTTATACTAATGTCAGCTGAGTTTGGGGTTCTCTGGTAGCTCAGACGGTAAAGAATCTGTCTGCAATGCAGGAGACCTGGGTTTGATCTCTGGGTCGGTAATATCTGCTGGAGATGGAAATGGTAACCCACCCCAGTATTCTTGCCTGGAGAATCCCATGGACAGAGGAGCCTGGTGGGCTATGATCCATGGGGTTTCAAAGAATTGGACATGACTGAGCGACTAACACATATAAACGCAGCCGAGTTTATACTTTCTTGTGCTGAGGGTCAGTCTTCTTTCAAGAAGGAAACTTTCTTGGAGGAGGGTAAATGGCAGCTGTATTTTCTAGAGGTTCCGCTTAAGTTCAGTTAACAATTTTTTTTTTCCTGTGGCTGTTGATTGCTGAGATGTTTCCACTTTAAAATAATTTCCAGACCACTTTCATACCACTGTGGTGAGCTGTTAATGTCTTCGGTTTGATAACAACTAGCTAGCTTTTGCTTCTGCAGTAGATCAGATTCATATGTCTTCCCCAACACAGAACATGTTTAACACTCACCCAATGAAGAAATCCTAATGTTCCATCCTGTCAATGCATTCAGGAGGAGAGTGACTTAGTGCATAGTTCCTGTTGAAGATCTTGTCTCCTCTCAGTGACAGAGAAACCAGCGCAGGTGTTGGATTTTTATTTACTCTTCAGCTCAGTTCAGTCACTCAGTCGTGTCCAACTCTTTGCGACCCCATGAATTGCAGCACACCAGGCCCCCTGTCCATCACCATCTCCCAGAGTTCACTCAAACTCACGTCCATCGAGTTGGTGATGCCATACAGCCATCTCATCCTCTGTCGTCCCCTTCTCCTCCTGCCCGCAATCCCTCCCAGCATCAGAGTCTTTTCCAATGAGTCAACTCTTCGCATGAGGTGGCCAAAATATTGGAGTTTCAGCCTTAGCCTCATTCCTTCCAAAGAACACCCGGGCTGATCTCCTTTAGAATGGACTGGCTGGATCTCCTTGCAGTCCAAGGGACTCTCAAGAGTCTTCTCCAACACCACAGTTCAAAAGCATCAATTCTTCAGTGCTCAGCTTTCTTCACAGTCCAACTCTCACATCCATACATGACCACTGGAAAAACCATAGCCTTGACTAAATGGACCTTTGTTGGCAAAGTAATGTCTCTGCTTTTGAATATGCTATCTAGGTTGGTCATAACTTTTCTTCCAAGGAGTAAGCATCTTTTAATTTCATGGCTGCAGTCACCATGTGCAGTGATTTTTGAGCACAAAAAGATAAAGTCTGACACTGTTTCCACTGTTTCCCCATCTATTTGGTAAACAGAAGTAATGTATGCCTCCTTCAGGCCTGGCCCATAAAAATGTTCCACGAGTGATTCTCTATATGCTTTCTCCATCTCATATTTTGAGATAGAGAAACTAGATGCCACATTTATAATGGCTGTTCCAGTTGTTCATTCCTAACATATAGAACATATCCTGGTTCAAATAGGTTAATATGCAAGTGGACACAATTTTTCCCACTCTCGGATATCTAGGATGGAAGTAGTCATTTGAAAAGGGCCATCTGCTGGTCTTAGAGAGCTTCCCATAGATGGGGAAGGCAACTGGGACTCCACTGGGGACATAGACTCTGGAAGCAGCCATTCTGGTGGGCTTGTTCCACCATGAGGATGCCGATGCTGTCAAAAGCTATTTTGGAATCCTCACTCCAGATTACTAGTGGTGACGTGGCCCTGCCCATCAGGCAGTTAGCACCAGGGCTGGGATACCCAGACCAAGCAGCTAGCCAGGCAGGGCTACAGCATCACCTACCAGCAGACCAGTTGCCATAGGAACCCCTGAGTCCCCAACCAGTTGGGGACAAAACCCACCCACCAGTGGGCCAAAGCCAACTCCAGGAACCCTAGAACTCTGCAGCCAGAGATCCCAGGACCCAGCTCCACCCACCCCTGGGGAAATGCCAGCCCTAAGGCTATCATAACCCCTTTAGCCAGCCAAGACCAGGCCCCATCTGCTAGCAAGTCAACACCAGCCTCAGGACACCTTTAGCCCCTCACCTAAATGCCTCAGGGTCTGGCCTCTCCTACCAGTGGGCTGACACCAGCTTTTCCCTGGTGGCTCAGATGGTAAAGAATCTCCCTGCAATGCAGGAGAACCTGGTTCCATCCCTGGGTTGGGAAGGTCCCTGGAGAAGGGAATAGCTACCCTCTCCATTATTCTTGTCTGGAGAATTCTATGCACAGAGGAGCCTGGTGGGCTACAACCACCGGATTGCAAAGAGTCCTACACGATGGAATGATTAACACACACACACTTGGAACACCTCAGAGTCCACAGCCAGCTGTGTCCGGAACCAACCTCACCTACCGGCAGGCCGACACCAGCCCCAGGGACCCCATGGGCCAGACCTTGCCCACCAGCGGGCTGACACTGGCTCTGAGACACCCTACCTTGCAGCCAGCCATCTGGCTTCACCCACCAGTGGACCAGCAATAGCCCAGAGACCCACCCAAGGGAGGGCTCTGCAGTTGGCTGCTTTGTGACCCAACCACCTCAACCACAGGCTAATGTTTTATTAGTCGCAGGTGCCTAACATAGTGCTGGGTGGGGTCGATACTGGTACATAGGTCAATGGAGCAGAATAGAGAGCCCCAAAGTGCACCCACACATACATGGGCGATTAATCTATGACCAAGGAGGCAAGACTATATACAATGGGAAAAAGATAGCCTTTCAACAAATGGTATTGGGGGGACTTCGCTTGTGGTCCGGTGGCTAAGACTCCTTGCTACCATGCAGGGGGCCTGCATTTGATCCCTACTCAGGGAACTAGATCCCACATGCACACCACAATAAAGAGTTCACATGCTGCAACTAAAGATTCCACATGATGCAATGACGAGTGAAGACCCCACCTGCTGCAGCTAAGACCTGTGCAGCCAAAAAAACAAACAATAAAAAAATAAATTTTGAGAAAACTGGACAGATACAGGCAAAAGAAACAAACTGGACTACTTTCTCACACCATAGACAAAAACAAACTCAAAATGGATTAAAGACCTCAATGTTAAGAACTGACATCATAAAACTCCTAGAAGAAAACATAGGTAGTACACTCTTTGACATGTCTTAGCAACATTGTTTTAGATCTGTCTCCTCAGGGAAGGGGAAATAAAGCAAAACAAGCAAATGAAACTACATCAAACTAAAAAGATTTTGTACAGCAAAGAAAACAATCAACAAAATGAAAAGGCTGCTACTAAACTGGAGAGGATATTTGCAAATGATATATCTGGTAAGGGGTTAATATCCAAAATATACAAAGAACTCATACAACTCAACATCAAAAAAAAAAAACAAAAAAACAATCCAATCAAAAAATGAGTGAAGACACTGAATAGACATGTTTCCAAAGACATACAAATGGCCAATGGGCACATGAAAAGATGCTCAACATTACCAATCATCAGGGAAATGCAAATCAAAACCACAATGAAACATCACCTCAAGAATACTGGAGTGGGTAGCCATTCCCTTCTTCAGGGAATCTCCCTGACCCAGGGAATGAACTTGGGTCTCCTGCAATGCAGGCAGATTCTTTACTCTCTGAGACATCAGGGAAGCCCTTTTTAAAAAGAGTAAACCCTAAATCACAAGGAAAAAATATTTTTTCCCTTTTATTTTGTGTCTGTATGAGATAATGGATGTTCACTAAAATTACTGTGGTAATCATTAAAAAAGAACAAGCAAAGGAAACTCAAACTCAGGAAAAAAGTCTAAGCAAAAGTGCAAGACCTATATTTAAAAAAGCTGTCAAGCTAACCAATGGACATAATTTTTTTTCCTTCTAACTAAATGGAAAATCATTGTACATGGACTGGTTTGGAAGACCCAAATATAGTGGTGTTTCTTTTGCCTAAATTAAATCTATAAATTTCAAGGCAAATCCACTTAAAATCCCAGTTGGATTAAAAAAAAAGAACTTGACAAGATGATTCTAAAGCTTCTTTGATTCACGGTAGCATTCTTTGTTATAGCAAGGGACTGGGAACTACTTAACGTGCATTGGGAGGGAACAATAGGATGCTAAATTGTTATTACAAAGAATGAAGCTGAACTATCAATATTGACATTGAAAGCTTTCCAAGATCTATTGTTAATGAAAAAGCAAAGTACAGAACAGAGTGCATTCTACACTACAACCAGGGCCAAGAAGGAAGGAATGTATGTATGTATACATATGCAGACATGCTTGTGTATATCTAGAATACTTTTGGAACAACACAGAAAACTCTAATACAGATAGTTTCCTTGGAGAAGGGAATTTCTGGAAGTGAGGGTTACAGATGGGAGGGGAAACTTACTTTTCACAAAGCCTTTCATCATCATGTACATGCATTAATTAAAAAGAAAAAAACATTCATCAAACAAGTTCAGTTGGAAGCATATACATAAGAATAGGCAGATTCTGACAAAGAAGACAATGTAGGGGATTGATTCAACTGAATTTCCAAATTTACACAAAGTTGTAGTAATTAAAATTCTGTGATAGCAGACCAAGAATAGACAAATAGATTGATGAGGCAAGGAGACCCAGGTATCCTGCGTTAGTCTAGATCCTCTGAGAACCAAATTACGAGATACTGCTGCATTGTTGGTGGGAATGTAAATTGGTACAGTCACTGTGAAGAGCGGTATGAAAGTTCCTCAAAAAACTAAAAATAAAACTACCATACGACCCAGCAGTCCCACTACTGGGCATATACCCTGAGAAAACCATAATTCAAAAGGACACATGTACCCCAAGGTTCATGGCAGCACTATTTACAATAGCTAGACATGGAAGCAACCTAAATGTCCAACAGATGAATGGATAAAGAATATACACATATACAATGGAATGTTACTCAGCCACTAAAAAGAATGAAACAGGGCCATTTTGTAGAGATATGGATGGACATGGAGATTGAAGAAAGCCAGAAAGAGAAAAACAAATACAGTATACTAACCCTTATATGTGAAATCTAGAAAAATGATACAGGTGAACCTATTTCTAGGGCAGGAATAGAGACGCAAGTGTAGAGAATGGACGTGCGGACGCAGTGGGGAGGGGAAGGTAGGGCGGGTGGGGTGTTAGGACTGATGTGTGTACAGTGCTCTGTGTGAAAAGGATAGCTAGTGGGAGCCTGCTTTGAAGCACAGAAAGCTCAGCTTTGTGCTCTGTGATGACCTAGATAGGTGGGGTTGGGGGGAGGAGGGTAGAGGGAGGCTGAAATAAGTTCCTCAAAAAACTAAAAATAAAACTGCCATACGACCCAGCAGTCCCACTACTGGGCATATACCCTGAGAAAACCATAATTCAAAAGGACACATGTACCCCAAGGTTCATGGCAGCACTATTTACAATAGCTAGGACATGGAAGCAACCTAAATGTCCAACAGATGAATGGATAAAGAATATACACATATACAATGGAATGTTACTCAGCCACTAAAAAGAATGAAACAGAGCCATTTTGTAGAGATATGGATGGACATGGAGATTGAAGAAAGCCAGAAAGAGAAAAACAAATACAGTATACTAACCCTTATATGTGAAATCTAGAAAAATGATACAGGTGAACCTATTTCTAGGGCAGGAATAGAGACGCAAGTGTAGAGAATGGACGTGCGGACGCAGTGGGGAGGGGAAGGTAGGGCGGGTGGGGTGTTAGGACTGATGTGTGTACAGTGCTCTGTGTGAAAAGGATAGCTAGTGGGAGCCTGCTTTGAAGCACAGAAAGCTCAGCTTCGTGCTCTGTGATGACCTAGATAGGTGGGGTTGGGGGGAGGAGGGTAGAGGGAGGCTGAAAAGGGAGTAGATATATATGTACACGTATAACTGATTCACGTCATTGTACAGCAGAAACTAACTCAACATTGTAAAGCAATTATATTCCAACTAAAAAAAAAAAAAAGCTTATATGCCACCACTAATGATCTTGTGTGTTCCAATGAAGATCAAAGATCCCAAGTGCTGCTGCCACTAAGACCCAGAGCAGCCACATAAATAAAAACAAATATTAAAAAAGGAGAATATTAAAGGAACATCAGAGTATGTAAGTGACTGTTATTATATACAATGTATTCCATATAGAGTAAATGGTTGTACGGTCTGACAGAATGTGGTCCACTGGACAAGGGAATGGCAAACCACTTCAGTATTCTTACCTTGAGAACCCCATGAACAGTTTGAAAAGACAAAATTATAGGATACCAAAAGAGGAACTCCTCAGGTCATTCGGTGCCCAATATGCTACTGGAGATCAGTGGAGAAATAACTTCACAAAGAATGAAGAGATGGAGCCAAAGCAAAAACAACACACTGTTGTGGATGGGACTGGTGATAGAAGCAAGGTCTGATGCTGCATAGGAACCTGGAATGTCAGGTCCATGAATCAAGGCAAATTGGAAGTGGTCAAACAAGAGATGGCAAGGGAGAACGTCGACATTCTAGGAATCAGCGNTACTATAGCTTTACATAAAACTAGTATGTTAAGATCTCCAAGATCTCTTTCACTATTAAGTGAAAAATCAATGTGTGGAACAATGCTATAATGACTTCTTTTGTGTTAACTTTTAAAACATAAGAAAAATCTGTAGGATAGTATATGTTAATAAATGTAATTTTTTCTAGATAGAATCACATGCTATCATGTTTTTCTTTTCTGAACGGTTTCTATTCTCCAGCCATGAATGATTATTGCTTTTATTATTTAAAAACATCCATAGATGGAGAGTGAGATTATGGTCTCCTTTGTATTTTTTTCTGAATTTGAAAAAATAGCCAGCATTATTTTTAAAATTTAGGCTTCACTGCAAGGATGTAAATCTTAGTTCCCTGATCAGGGATCAAACCTATGCCTGCTGCAGTGGAAGACTTTCCCAGACTGCCAGGGATGTTCCAGGAATATTATTTTTAAATAACATTAAAAAAAAAGAAAAACTTTACAATAAAGAAGTTGAATTTGATGCCTATGGTTTATTGTGGCATGAAAAGAGAAAGTTGTATAGCAAATGTATTATAAAAGCCTCTTTATTAATTAAAAACAAACATATGGAACTATAGAATATACTTGTATAAATATGGATAAATAGTAGAATAGATATTGATAGACTATCGATATAGATGCACACCCACACACTAAACAGTTAATAGGGCTGGTGGGTGGCGAAGGAAGTGATGTTGAGGGTATAGATGGAGGAGGACTTCAACTGCACACACTTCTTACTTCTGTATTGTAGTCTTTAAAGTTTTTCTTATTCCTTATACTTTTACAGAGTCACTAGACTGTATCTAAGACTTTCTTTCTGAGAAGTTAGATTTTTTTTTTAAGTTCTTGAAAATTATCAGTTGCTGTCTCTTCACTAACACTTCACTAGCATCCTTTCTATTCCCTTCTGGAACTCCTATATATCTAGATCTAGATCCTTCTTTGAATTTATTTTTAGGCACATTTCCCGAGATATAATTCACATAACACATAATCATTCACCCACTACTAAATATATATTTGAAATGTCTTAAAGTGTCTTCCATGTTTCTCAACTGTTCACATTTTGGAAACAATCCTTTTGACTGTGGGTACTCTGGATGAACTTATCCATACTATTTCCTTAGTCCTGGGAACACTGCTTCTTTCCTCATCCCTTGTCCTAATCATCTCCACCACCTAGCTGTTTCTAAGTTACATCCTTTTGCAGTAGACCAGTAATATAGTCAGTTCAGTTCAGTTCAGTCACAGTTGTGTTCGACTCTTTGCGACCCCATGAACCGCAGCACGCCAGGCCTCACTGTCCATCACCAACTCCTGGAGTTTACCCAAACCCATATCCACTGAGTCGGTGATTGCCATCCGACCATCTCATCCTCTGTCATCCCCTTCTCCTGTCCTCAATCTTTCCCAGCATCAGGGTCTTTCAAATGACTCAGTTCTTCGCATCAGGTAGCCAAAGTATTGGAGTTTCAGCTTCAACATCAGTCCTTCCAATGAACACCCAGGACTGATCTCCTTTAGGATGGACTGGTTGGATCTCTAAGGGACTCTCAAGAGTCTTCTCTAACACCACAGTTTAAAAACATCAATTCTTCAGAGCTCAGCTTTCTTTATAGTCCAACTCTCACATCCATACATGACCAGTGGAAAAACCATAGCCTTGACTAGATGGACCTCTGTTGACAAAGTGACGTCTCTCCTTTTTAATATGCTGTCTAGGTTGGTCATAACTTTCCTTCCAAGGAGTAAGCGTCTTTTAATTTCATGGCTGCAATCACCATCTGCAGTGATTTTAGAGCCCAGAAAAATAAAGTCAGCCACTGTTTCCATTGTTTCTCCATCTATTTGCCATGAAGTAATGGGACTGGACAGAGAAGGCAATGGCACCCCACTCCAGTACTCTTGCCTAGAGAATCCCATGGATGGAGGAGCCCGGTGGGCTTCGGTCCATGGGGTAGCAAAGAATCAGACACGACTGAGTGACTTCACTTTCATTTTTCACTTTAATGCATTGGAGAAGGAAATGGCAACCCAGTTCAGTGTTCTTGCCTGGAGAATTCCAGGGGCAGGGGAGCCTGGTGGGCTGACGTCTATGGGGTCGCACAGAATCAGACACGACTGAAGCGACTTAGCAGCAGCAGCAATGGGAATAAGCGTCTTTTAATTTCATGGCTGCAATCACCATCTGCAGTGATTTTAGAGCCCAGAAAAATAAAGTCAGCCACTGTTTCCATTGTTTCTCCATCTATTTGCCATGAAGTAATGGGACTGGACAGAGAAGGCAATGGCACCCCACTCCAGTACTCTTGCCTAGAGAATCCCATGGATGGAGGAGCCCGGTGGGCTTCGGTCCATGGGGTAGCAAAGAATCAGACACGACTGAGTGACTTCACTTTCATTTTTCACTTTAATGCATTGGAGAAGGAAATGGCAACCCAGTTCAGTGTTCTTGCCTGGAGAATTCCAGGGGCAGGGGAGCCTGGTGGGCTGACGTCTATGGGGTCGCACAGAATCAGACACGACTGAAGCGACTTAGCAGCAGCAGCAATGGGACTGGATGCCATGCATAAGAAGCAGTATAACAAAACAAATGTCACTACACAAGTATCAGTGAATGAAATAAATTTTTATCATATATGTCAGGATGAAAAAACTGAAATAATCAATGAAAGAGAAAATAACTTAGGGAAAAAGAATCAGTGTAAAACAAGAAAAAAAGGAATTCAAACTTAAGATCTCTAGAAAAGAAAGCGGGAGAGAAAGATTTACGGACTCTGAAAGCATTGCTAGTGCCCTGAGTATCATGCCATTTCCCAACATGTGGACCCTGATCTACACCACCTCAGTCTTCCCCAACAGCTCAGCAGGTAAAGAGTCTGCTGCAATGCAGGCGACTCAGGAGACTCAGGTTCAGTCCCTGGGTTGGAAAGATCCCCTGGAGGAGGAAATGGCAACCCACTCCAATATTCTTGCCTGGGAAATCCCATGCGCAGAGGAGCCTGGTGGGCTACAGTCCATGGGGTCACAGTCAGACACGCCTGGATGCACTAGCACCTACACCGTCTCATCGTGCAAACAGCTCCGTGCTGGATACCGCCTTCAGCAGAAAGCCTCTGTCCTTGCTACTTTAGCAAGGCTATCTGGTACCTAAGCTTTAACCAGGCACTCAAGCCTGAGCACACCTTTCAGATCTTTTAATCACGCAATCCCTTGCCTAACTTGTCAGTTCTTTCAGTATGGCAAAGAAGTAAGAATCTAAGACTAAATAATTAACAGGTGACCAGATTTCTTTCCTAGACTCCCCTTCAGTAATCCCGTAAACAAACTGTGTGAACAAGATAAGGACTAGAGGAAAGTAAAAGTGAAGTCGTTCAGTTGTGTTCGACTCTTTGTGACCCGATGGACAATAGCCTATCAGGCTCCTCCATCCATGGGGTTTTCCAGGCAAGAGTGCTGGAGTGGATTACCATCTCCTTCTCCAGGGGATCTTCCCGACCCAGGGATCAAACCCAGGTCTCCTACATTGCAGGCAGATGCTTTACTGTCTGAACCACCAGGGAAGCCTGAGGACTAGAGGAAGATCACAAGAAGTCCTGGAGCCTGCATGCAATGACTCTGACTCCATCTAAAGGATTAACTGAGATTACTTCTCTCCTTTCCCTAGTAGTTCAGCTTGTAGAGAATTTGCCTGCAATGAAGGAGACCCTGGTTTGATTCCTGGGTCAGGAAGATCTGCTGGAGAAGGGAATGGCTACACCCTCCAGCATTCTGGCCTGGAGAATTCCAAGGACTGTATAGTCCTCGAGGTCGCAAAGAGTCAGACACAACTGACTGACTCATTTTTCCTTTAAAATTTTCATGATTGAGTAGAATCTCCAGAAGTAGTTTTTTGGGGGACATCGAGTTTACCAGATTGCTGGCACTCTGATAAAAGACAACTTTCCTTTCTATCAGTGTTTGTAGATTTGATTCTGTAAGTGGTAAGCAGTGGGCCTTGATTCGACAATTCTGTAATCCCCCTTCTCTATCTCTCATCCTCACCGTGACATCTCCCCCGACCCCCAGCCCAAGATTTTACTCTTTTGTTGTAACTCAGTTCAGTGCACCATGTCCCTTTTGCACCTAAAAAAGAGAACAGGGAATGCGGCTCTTGCATGTTGGGGGCCTGCATATGGTAGACATGACAGCATATTTCTTTTGAAAAAATATTTATTTATTTGACTGCATTGCATCTTAGTTGCAGCATAGTGAAAGTGAAAGTGAAGTCGCTCAGTTGTGTCTGACTCTTTGCGATCCCATGGACTGTAGTCTACCAGGCTTCTCTGTCCATGGTATTTTCCAGGCAAGATTACTGAGTAGGTTGGCATTTCCTTTTCCAGGGGATCTTCCTGACCCAGGGATCAAACCCAGGTCTCCTGCATTGCAGGCAGACGCTTCACCCTCTGAGCCTTGCAGGATCTGTAATTGCAGCATGGTAACTCTTAGCTGTGGCACGTGGGATCTAGTTCCCTGCCCAGGCATCAAACCCAGGAAGCTGGGGCAGTGAGTTTAGGACCATGGGGGTGGATGAGGGGACATGGGGGTGGTGAGGGGACATGGGGAGGGGGA
>SJXQ01012580.1:126273-159436 GCA_006408695.1 Aepyceros melampus
AAGTCACTAGGTTGGGTCCTAATCCAATATGACTGGTGCCCTTTTAAGAAGGGGAAATGTGGACACAGACACACAGAGGGAAGGCAGTGTGAGGACAGGGAGAAGATGGCGTCTACAAGGCAAGGCGAGAGGCCTCAGGCTCCTGGACTCCGGAACCGTGAGGTGATAAATGCCTGTTGTCTGGGCCACACTGCCTGTGATATTCGTTACGGCAGCCGGAGCTGACCGATGTTCTTCCTCTGAGGCCTGTGCATTCCCACGGTAGGAAGACGCCCTTCTCTCTCCCCAGCTGGACTCCTTCAGAGTCCCCACTCCTGCCTCCTCCTGCTGTAATGTTCCTGCCGGCTCCTGTTTGCTTGTCTGGGGAATCAGACCTCAAGAGAAGGGCGGAGTGCTGAGGACCCGGAGGAGCCATAGGGCCCCAAGACAGACTCAGGATGAGTCTTTCATTTGTTTTTATTTGGCTTTTCAAGCTTGGATTGTGGGGGTCACAGCTGGTGGGCAGGGAAGCCAAGAAGGGACCACTGAGAGTGATGGGGCTGGGGGAGGGGAGGGGGGAAGGTTCCAGGGAGGAGGCTGGCGCCTGAGGCACAGAGCAGGAGCTAGGGGCTTGGCGGATCACCACATGGCTTGCCTCGGGGAACCAAGAATAAACAGCAGCAGGGGCCAGGTCTGTGGAGGCACAAAGGCTGTGCCCAGCACGGACGAGGCGGCAGCCTGCAGAGACTGGTGTGGAAACGGGGTCTGTGGAGGAGTGGACGTGGGCTCAGGGAGCGGTGTAAGAGCAGACATGGGCTCAGGGTGGGGTGTGAGTCTCTGGATCTCTTCGATCCAGTTGGTGAAGTAGGTGACATTGGTGAAGATGCTGGGGTAGATGGGGTGTCGGCAGTCAAAACCCCAGCTGGCCAGCCCCAGCAGAACCCAGGAACCGGTGAAGTCACAGACGAGGGGGCCCCCGGAATCGCCCTAGGAAAGAAACCGGAGTTCAGGTGGGTGACTGAGCCAGTTCTGAGAAGACCAGGTAGCAGGGTGGGGCTTATGAGTCTCTGCCCTCCGGCCTCATTCTGTGAAATTCCAAACACCAACTTCCCACTGCAGATCAGCCCAATTAAGCCATGCAGGCAGGCAGTGGAATCATGCTTCAGGAAGTCCTGATTGACCCTCAAAACAATCACAGATCTATATCCATCAACATATGGATCGTATGCCCAGGGAGGGTGTGGTGGCCAGGGAGAAAGCACTGTCCAAGGCCGAGAAGGGACAGACAGCTGCAGGATCTTGAGCTCAAGAAGGCTTGTCTGAGAGTGGAACCTAGACAGATGAAGCTGCTGCCGACCTGGATCTTACAAACTCTGAGCTGCAGCAGCATATCCCCACCCAGGTTCGCCTCCTTTTTCACTCATTTAGTGAGTCCTTTAGTTTTCTCTGGACTTCCCTGGTGCTCAGAGGTTAAAGTGTCTGCCTGGAATGCAGGAGACCAGGGTTTGATCTTGGTTGAGCATCTTCAGAAAGTGCCCATACCCAGGCCTGGGGGAGGCAGCCTGTATTGGTCAGGGAGCAATGAAAACTGCTAGGGTCCCCTGAAAGCTGCTAGGACTTACTGGAGTCTTGAAATGCTGTCAGGGCAGGACCACCTGGGTGGAAATATCTCACTTCATTGCCCAAAGGTAAGGTGTCATCCTTGGAGGCAGAGTGAGAGGAGCAGGATAGCTGTGCTTGCTGCCTTCCACACACTTATCTAACATGCATGTCCAGCATCCAGGGCAGCCTTCTGCCCTGGGCACAGGGGTGAAATGTAAGGTTCCTCTTTCATGGAGTTATTGTAAATAAGGCAACCATCCTGCCATTGTCAGATGTGACATGTGGAAACAACACATGGAAGGGACAGGAGGGGAAGGGAAGGGGACTTCATAGGATGGAAACATGGAGCTTTCCCGAGCTGAGAGTCCAGATGGGACAACCCAACTTTCTGATGCTGGAGCAGAGGAAGCAGTGAGTGCAGACGAGGAGAGGAGGGATGGCCAGGTGAGTGGGAGGAAGAGCAATGACATGTGGGAAGCGAGGTGGGTAGACGGGACTTGGATTCCCAGGGCCTTATGGTGGGGCTTGGAGTTGACGCCCATGAGAACTGAGCCTATCTCAGGGAGGCTGTGCAGAGGGGAGGAACAGGCTAAGCATGGAGCCCCACTGTCTCCAGATTTAGAGGTGGGAGGGGAGGAGACTAGGTGCAGAGTGGAGTAGCTGGCTGGTCCTGGTGCCCAGGAAATGGCAGTGACACTTGGTCAAGTGCCGAGTGAGAGGAGGATTTGGGGCCATGGGTGTCTCTGGCAAGACAGGTCCCCAGGGACGTTGGCCACGTGGCTCTGGTGGTACTGGGGACACTCTTGGGTAGAATGGGTTAGATTCAGGGCTGTTAGGGGGAGTCTCTGGGGGAAAGGAGGCAGAGAAACTGGGCAGTAGCGGGAAGGAGAGTGCCACTGCACGTTTACATGGTGTGGCTAGTCAAAAATAACCCTCAAAGACAGCCATCCTCATCAGCAGAACCTGGGGCTATGTTACTTCACATGGCAAAAGGGACTCAGCAGCTGTGATGGAGTCGAGGATCAGGAAATAGAAAGATTATCCTGAATTATCAGGTTGGCTCAACATAAACACAAAGGTACTCATGAGGAAAGAGGGAAGCAGGAGGTCAGAGTCAGAGGAGGAGATGTGATGACAGGAGCAGAGGGAGGAGCAATGTGATTTGGTGACGCAGGAAGGGGCCATGAGCCGAGGAATGCTGGGGACCTCTAAAAAGATAGAAAAGGCAAGAAAACATTTTCTCCTAGAGCATCCAGAAGGGAGCAGCCAGGCCAACATCTTGACTTTAGAGTCTGACATACAGAAAAGTAAGATAATACATTCTGTTGTCTAAGCCACCAATTTAAGGTGATGTCACCAAAGCACCAAGAAAGTCACACCAGGGGCTTCTTGGACATTGGGAATGTGCCATCATCCCCTCAGCTCTTCCCTCTGGGGTCCCCACCTGGGGTGCCCTTGGCCCTCCCCAGAGTGTACCCTCCCTGAGCTGTTCAAGGGCAGGGGAAGGCCTGGTCCCTGTCTACCACAGGCCTCCTGGATTCGTGCAGATAAGCCTCATGGTTGCTATATTATGGTGGAATCTGGGCCAGTCTGTGGGAGATGGGAAGGGCTCCAAAAGCCTCCTGCCCCCTGGGGAGCTCTCAGCACTAGTGGGAAGCCCCAACACTAGTGTATCCAATGGAAAATGAGCTGTGGGTTGCACTATTGAAGAGACAGAGCAAACCAAGGCAGTGTGTGTGTGTGTGTGTGTGTGTGTGTGTGTGTGTTGTGTTCTGTGTGCATATGTGTTGGATGGGGCCAGGGCAGTGAATTCTACCTTGGGTGAGAGGACAGGTCTAAGACAGGCCCAGAATAGGTACAATCCTGGTAGAAGGAGACAGACCAGGCCAGGAGACTGAAAGCCAAAACTTGCTAAGTACCTGCTGAATGTCAGGCACAGTATTAAACTTTCTACAGGGACCTTATTAAGAGGAGGCTGTTAGCAACCCCATTGCATGGGTGAGGAAACTTAGCTAAGGTCACAATCGCAGTAAATGACAGATTGAATACTGAAACCAGGCTCTTCTGCTCTGCAGTCTGAGCACTGACTGCCTCTGTGGCCTGGCTCTCCTCAGACCTGATTCTGGGTGCCCTGCGCAGGGGGAGGGGTACTTCCAGGGAGAGAAGAGGGGCCTGGGTTTCAGGGTGGGGGCTGGAGCAGGCGATGTGGCAGCAGATGAGTCTAGATGGAGTGTCTCAGGTAGGCTGTGGTGACTGAAAGGCTAAGAGAGGGAGGAGGGGGTCATCTCATGCCTTGGCTCTTGGGGGTCCATCTCAGTGCTGTCCTCAGCCTGGGAAGAAACGAGAGGAGGAGTGGGCTCAAGGGGCACTATGGATGCCAGCAGGCAAGGAGACACAGGGTTCCAGCCCTGCGCTCGTGGGCGTGGCCTCTGCAGGCTGGAAGGGAGGTCGAGGGTGACAGCAGATGGGGACTCGGGCTCTGAGCCCTTAGGTTCACCTTCAGGTGCAGCTGACTCTGTGAGAAGGACAGGCCAGGCCAGACAGCCAGACAGTCCACACCACTGGCTGTGGGCTGGGAGCCAAGAAACTGGGTCCACCTCCTACAAGGAGGGCAAGGGCCCAAGCTTCTCCCCTCTGGCCAGCAGCTCACTGGGCCGCCATGGAAACAGCTGTCTGTGAGGCCAGCCTGTGGGCCAGGTGCACCTCATCCCTCCTCTGTGCATTTCCTGGCGTGCCAAAGCATATCACCACAGACTGGCTAACTCTGAAACCAACAGAAATTGATCTTCTCACAGTTCTAGAAGTCAGAAGTCTGAAACCAACTATCTGTGTCTCTCCCTCTTTCTATGAGAAAACCAGTCATTGGATTTAGTCAGTTCAGTTCAGTTCAGTCGCTCAGTCGTGTCCGACTCTGTGTGACCCCATGAATCGCAGCACGCCAGGCCTCCCTGTCCATCACCATCTCCCAGAGTTCACTCAAACTCACGTCCTTCGAGTCGGTGATACCATCCAGACATCTCATCCTCTGTCATCACCTTTTCCTCCTGCTCCCCATCCCTCCCAGCATCAGAGTCTTTTCCAATGAGTCAACTCTTCGCATGAGGTGGCCAAAGTACTGGAGCTTCAGTTTTAGCATCATTCCTTCCAAAGAACACCCAGGGCTGATCTCCTTTAGAATGGACTGGCTGGATCTCCTTGCAGCCCAAGGGACTCTCAAAAGTCTTCTCCAACACCACAGTTCAAAAGCATCAATTCTTCAGCACTCTGCTTTCTTCACAGTCCATCTCTCACATCCATACATGACCACAGGAAAAACCATAGCCTTGACTAGACGGATCTTTGTCGGCAAAGTAATGTTTCTGCTTTTCAATATGCTATCTAGGTTGGTCATAAATTTTCTTCCAAGGAGTAAGCATCTTTTAATTTCATGGCTGCAGTCACCATCTGCAGTGATTTCAGAGTCCCCAGAAATAAAGTCTGACACTGTTTCCACTGTTTCCCCATCTATTTCCCATGAAGTGATGGGACCAGATGCCATGATCTTCGTTTTCTGAATGTGAGCTTTAAGCCAACTTTTTCACTCTCCTCTTTCACTCTAAATTCAGCAAGGCTCATCTTGAGATTGTTAACAATCGTATCTGCAAAGACCTATTTCCAAATAAGGTCACATTCTGAGATTTAGAAGACACAAATTTAGGAGACACTGTCCAACCCACTAGACCATCCTTGCAACAATCCCATGACGGAGGCCTCAAAACCCTACACTATGAATGAGGACACAGGCTCAGAAGGTGAAAAGATCACCCGAGGTCACATGGTGGTGCAGCGTGTCTAACTCCAGAACCCTAACACTTACCCTCCCTCCACGACACCACCTATGGAAGAATCAGCACATGATGCCAGCTTGGGAGCCTGGGCCCTGAGGATGACGTGGTGGAGGTCAGGTTAGGCTTGGAATCAGAACACAGGGGCCCAAGTTGTGGTGCCTTATTTTAGGGTAGCCACTTTCCCTCTCCAGGCTTGTTTTCTCACCTATAAAAAGGCACCACAGAGAATGGGAAAAAAGCTTCACAATCAAATATCCAACAGTGGGACTTCCTTGGTGGTCCAGCGGGTATGAATCTGCCTTCCAGTGCAGAGAATGCAGGCTCAGTCCCTGGTCAGAGAACGAAGACCCCACACGCCCCGAGGCAACTAGTCCACACACTGCAGCTGCTGAGCCCATGCGCTCTGATGCCAGGAGCCAGCGTGAGGATTCCCACCCGTGACAGGGTCACACGGCAGAGATTTGATGGGCAAGGACAGGTCAGATCTCAGGCTTTCCCCCTGACGTTTCCTGAGCATGTACCCCCCAAATAAGAATCTGCCTGCTTTTCCACTCTTCTGACTTTCTCTGGAAACAGTTAACTCTGGGCTTTAGTCTTATGCGAAGAGTTGACTCATTGGAAAAGACCCTGATGCTGGGAGGGATTGGGGGCAGGAGGAGAAAGGGACGACCGAGGATGAGATGGCTGGATGGCATCACGGACTCAATGGACGTGAGTCTGAGTGAACTCCGGGAGTTGGTGATGGACAGGGAGGCCTGGCGCGCTGCGATTCATGGGGTCGCAAAGAGTCGGACATGACTGCGCGACTGAACTGAACTGATTTGAAAGGAGTGTTTCAGCTCAACCTCCTCTGATAACGCTCTAACTTAAATGCTCTAACTTGCCTAACAGGTTCCCTGGACCTTACAGCCCCCAACTGCGAGGGGCACAAAGCTTAAGTATCTTAAAGTTACAAAACCTTTTCTAAGAGCTAAAAATCCTATTGGTGACAGGATTTCACTGTTGACTCCATGATTGCTACCAGACCTCCTTATTCTTTATCTTTCAGGCACCTGGAAAGATGTTAATCAGTGTAAATGGAATATGGAAAAGGATATATAGTAGTTTTGATGTTAGCAACACTAGACTTTTGAGTTAATTAACACAAATAGGTCTTCTGGTTAACAAACCCTTATCAGAAAAGAGCCGTAAAAAATTTGAAAGGAGTGTTTCAGCTCAACCTCCTCTGATAACGCTCTAACTTAAATGCTCTAACTTGCCTAACAGGTTCCCTGGACCTTACAGCCCCCAACTGCGAGGGGCACAAAGCTTAAGTATTTAAAGTTACAAAACCTTTTCTAAGAGCTAAAAATCCTATTGGTGACAGGATTTCACTGTTGACTCCATGATTGCTACCAGACCTCCTTATTCTTTATCTTTCAGGCACCTGGAAAGATGTTAATCAGTGTAAATGGAATATGGAAAAGGATATATAGTAGTTTTGATGTTAGCAACACTAGACTTTTGAGTTAATTAACACAAATAGGTCTTCTGGTTAACAAACCCTTATCAGAAAAGAGCCGTAAAATGTTAATTGGCCTTTTGGCCAGAAGATGATGGAAATCACCTAAGGCTTGTGTATACAACTAGGTATGCAGAGAGAAAAGCCTGATTTTTGATAAAAGTTTGGTCTGTTAACACTGCATAACTGTGTTACTCATTGATCTTTATGTATAAAAGGCCTTCTGAATAATAAAGGACAGACCAATTTTTTCTCGGACTAGTCTCTCGACTGGTTTCTTGGAAATCTGGCTCCCCCCATGTCTTTCTCTCTTTCTCTTTCTCCCTCTCCTCTCATCTCACTTTCCAGCTGAATTCTCATCTGGAACAGGGAAGCTCACCACGTCTATTTACTTGTCCCAGCTTTTAAGTTCTGCGCAAAAGGGAGCCTAGGGCGGGGCACCCTTAGAGATTCAAGCAGGCGCTGGTGGCCCCACGTAGATGGTGCAAATCTCTTGTCCTGAGATTTTATTGGCTTTCCCCGTAAAGCAAGTTATTCAGCCTTCTTTACTCCACTAAATTCTCCTACTATACTATTATTTCCTAATTTTATATTTCTAAATAAATAAGTGTTTTCTTGCCTATCCATCTCTCCTTCGAATCACCCTGGATCCACTGGGGCTGGACTCCGGCACTCTGAAGCCCACACGCTGTAACTAAAGGGAAGCCCACACGCTGCAATGGAAAGCCTCCCTGTCACAACTGACACCCAGCCAACACAGGCAAAACCAAACAAACAAACAGAGCAAACCCAAACCCCAAAGACAGATATCCAGCAGCAGACGGATATCTGGAATATGATCCAATTTAAGGTATTACAGGTGAAGATGGTGGTTTCTGTTGGGTGTTGGTGAAAGGAAGGAGGTGTGAGTGAGGCCTCCGGGGTATTGAACACATGTTGCCTCACTATGTGAAAATTTATCCAACTTATGAAAAGAGCATGGATATATTCTTTAGTATGTATGCCACACTTCAATAAAAACTTCAATATATGCCTCAAGAACAGATGCTGCCGATGCCCTCATGTGCAAGGGAGTTAGGAATGGGGGTTGGCCTGGGGGACACTGCCAAGGGGTGGAGCCCAGGAAGACGCATGGAGGAAATGGGAAGTCCCAGGGGCTCCACAAAGTGAGCAGAGGCAACACAGCCCATGAACACATGTTGCCTCACTATGTGAAAATTTATCCAACTTATGAAAAGAGCATGGATATATTCTTTAGTATGTATGCCACACTTCAATAAAAACTTCAATATATGCCTCAAGAACAGATGCTGCCGATGCCCTCATGTGCAAGGGAGTTAGGAATGGGGGTTGGCCTGGGGGACACTGCCAAGGGGTGGAGCCCAGGAAGACGCATGGAGGAAATGGGAAGTCCCAGGGGCTCCACAAAGTGAGCAGAGGCAACACAGCCCCTCCCCGGAGAAACCGAGGCCCTGAGAACAGCAGGGGAAACAGAAAGTGCCTTACTCACTTGGCAGATGGATTTTCCTGTGGAGAAGTCCCCAGCACACAACACGTCCTCCTGCACAGAGACGTTCTTGCCTTTTGCAAGGCCGTATAACATATTATAGGACTTGTTCTCAACGAAGCTCACTTTACCCTCCTGGAGATGGAAGGGTTCGAGCAGAGGCGCCGCGAGGATAAGAAGAAAATCAGGGAAGCATGCTGTAGCCAATTCAGAATCCAATTTAAGGTATTACAGGTGAAGATGGTGGTTTCTGTTGGGTGTTGGTGAAAGGAAGGAGGTGTGAGTGGGGCCTCTGGGGTATTGACCACATGTTGCCTCACTATGTGAAAATTTATCCAACTTATGAAAAGAGCATGGATATATTCTTTTGTATGTAAGTTACACTTCAATAACAACTTTAATATACGCCTCAAGAACAGATGCTGCCGATGCCCTCATGTGCAAGGGAGTTAAGAAGGGGGGTTGGCCTGGGGGACACTACCAAGGGATGGAGCCCAGGAAGACACATGGAGGAGGAAACAGGACGTCCCAGGGGCTCCATAAAGTGAGCAGAGGCAACACAGCCCCTCCCCGGAGAAACCGAGGCCCTGAGAACAGCAGGGGAAACAGAAAGCGTCTTACTCACTTGGCAGATGGACTTTCCTGTGGAGAAGTCCCCAGCACACAGCATGTCCTCCCGCACAGAGACGTTTTTCCCTTTCGCAAGTCCGTATAACATATTACAGAACTCGTTCTCAACAAAGCTCACCTTACCCTCCTGGAGATGGAAGGGTTCGAGCAGAGGTGCTGCGAGGATAAGAAGAAAATCAGGGAAGGATGCTGTAGCCGAGCTGCAGAGCTCTGCCTTACCAGTCAGCACTGCCTCTCAACATGGGGTTTTCTCTGCACAGCTGAGCTTTCATCCTTGTTTCAGTCCTCTACCTATGCCTAATAAGCCCTCCTGTGTTTCTTAAACGTTTCCAAACTCATCTTATTCCCTCCACCTCTTTCATAGCAACAAACGACACTCCTCCTATTCCACAAAGGAAAAAGGCAAATCCCTTCAACACATGCCACTCACTGGTGCTTAGCAACCATTCACCAACCTATCTACCCTGTCACAAACCATCCCGTCACTCCTTTGCTTTCCATCCACTTGTCCCTCCATCCATCTTTCCTCATGTCCCTTTCACCCACTCATCCTTCCATAGGTTTGCCTATATGCTCATCTTTTCATCCATCTCTCCATTCTCGCCTCCAGCAATAGACCACTTACTGCACCTCTCCACCACCCTTCCACCCATCCGCCCAACCACCTTCCCTTCCACCCACTCGTACTCCCACCTTACCCCATCCATTCTCTCATCCAATCACTGATTCATTCATCAATTACTCATTTATTCCTCTATCCTTGTGCTAAGTATCTTTTAACTAATGATACAGGGGAATATTTTAGTTGGGGCAGACAGGGTAAATGAAGTCAATAAGTAGCATACTTTAGATCTAATGAGTGGTAGAAAGGAAATAAAACAGGAAGATGTACCATTAGGGGCTGCCTGTTTTAGCTCATATGATCAAGTAAAACTCCTCAGAGGAGCAGCTGAGTTGCGTATGTAGAGAAACGAGTCGTGACAAGGTTAGTCGGGAGAGTAAACGTGTCCAGGGACATAGTCAAGGTGCAGACCTGAGGTGGGAATGGCCTTGGCTTCGTCAAGGCAGGAAGGAGGCCTGCTGGCTGGGGTGGTGTGGGTGAGCAATGCAGTAGGAGATGAGAGAGAGGAATGGGCATGAGAGCCAAGGCAGGGAGTTGTGCCCTTATTTTAAGTAGAAATGAGAAGGCACTGGGGGTGATGAGCAGGGAACTGGCATGACTCCTGCTCTAAAGCAAATACTCAAACAGCTACATGGAGAGTAACGTAGAGCACACAGGGTGGGAGCTGAGACCAGTCTGGAGGTCCAGGGAAGGACGACTCGGGGCAGCAGTGGGATACCTACCAGGTGCCAGGCCCTGCCTGGGGCATGGACTGGGATACTGAAACAAGAAAGACAGGGTCCCTGTCCTCAGGAGGAACCAGTCTGTGTGTGTGTGTGTGTGTGTGTGTGTGTGTGTGTGTGTGTGCGTGTGAAGTGTGAAGTATGGTATACGTGTGTTGTGTGTGTGTGTGGTGTGAGAATTCTGGGGACCTAGTTGTTTGTCCTATGATTATTGAGTGTTAACCGACACACTAATAGGCAAGGACCAGGGATGCTGGAACATCCCAACCAATGAAGCAGCATCTGTTCAAAATGCCTGTAGCACCTCTGTAGAGAAACACCAAATTCTGACCCTACAAATAATTATTCTTTCCCTCCCTAATTTGGCATTGTAAGCTTTTCACCAAGTCGTAGACACTCGTTTCTTTAGTGGAGACTCTTGCTCATAAGTTTTGGTCTACTTTTCTCCTCTTTCAATCTTAAAAAATACAATTTTTTCCTGTTACTCAGTTTGCCTAACAAGTCTACAAATTAGATGAGGTGAAGTCGCTCAGTCGTGTCCGACTCTTTGCGACCCCGTGGACTGTAACCTACTAGGCTTCTCAGTCCATGGGATTCTCCAGGCAAGAATACTGGAGTGGATTGCCATTTCCTTCTCCAGAGGATCTTCCCAACCCAGGGATCGAACCCGGGTCTCCCGCATTGGAGGCAGATGCTTTAACCTCTGAGCCACTGGGAGAAAGCCAAAGTGAGGTCTGGAGAGTGAAACCCTCTAAAGTTGTAATCATTCTAAATTGATCAGGCAGACTCAGAGGTCCGAGGTCATATCTGAATTTTCTTTCCACTTTTCCCAAGCACCTCCTATAATGCATGTGAAGTGTGGTATACATGTGTTGTGTGTGTGTGGTGAGAATTCTGGGGACCTAGTTGTTTGTCCTATGATTATTGAGTGTTAACTGACAGACAAATAGGCAAGGACCAGGGATGCTGGAAGATCCCACCGAATGAAGCAGCATCTGTTCAAAATGCCTGTAGCACCTCTGTAGAGAAACACCAAATTATCACCCTACAAATAAATATTCTTTCCCTCCCTAATTTGGCATCATAAGCATTTCACCAAGTTGTAGACACTCCTTTCTTTAGTGGAGACTCTTGCCATTAAGTTTTGGTCTATCTTTCTCCTCTTTCAACCTTAAAAAATACAAATTTTTCCTGTTACTCAGTTTGCCTAACAAGTCTACAAATTAGATAGATGACCTGAGCTGGGAGAAAACCAAAGTGAGGTCTGGAGAGTGAAACCCTTTAAAGTTGTAATCATTCTAAATTGATCCGGCAGACTCAGAGGTCATATTTGAGTTTTCTTTCCACTTTTCCCAAGCACTTCCTATGGCACTGGGAAATCAGAGAGTTTCTCAGTGACCTGGAAGAGTCAGGCCCCAACCATGAGCTTTGAGTTAGATCAAGTCATCTCAGATCTATGGTTGATTTAAATCTTGGAATCAAGAACCAGAAAGACTTCAAGAACTCAGATTCTTGATTCCAAAGTCCAAGATTCCCAGACTTCAGAGCTTTACACTTAGGGAACACCAAAGCGTTAGAATCACACACTTCCAGAACTAGAACTAGAATGGTCGAGTCCTCTGGAAATGAAGCATAGTGGGCCAAGGGGACCTTTGCCTGGGGATGCCTCAGGTGGAGACACACCTCTCTTCTTTGCCCCTCTGTCCTTCTCCCATTCCTCCTCCTCCCCATTCTCATCCCCCCACAACACCCCACACCCTCTCACTTTCCTCGCTGAGCATCCCCCAGCCAGTTATCCAGCAGGATGAGTTACTGGCAACCTTCAAGCCAGCGACTGGGAGGCAGGCAGGGATGATGTAGGAGGTGAAGTTCACGGGAAAGCGCAGCTGCAACATGGCAATGTCACTCCCAAAGGGATGGAACTTCTCGAAGTCCGGGTGTGTGATAATCCGGCTCACAGACACCTCCCGGGTCTGAGGGGTGTGCGGGTACAGCTGGGTGCTTCCTAACAGAATCTGGTAATTCTCTGGGGCTTTGGATTTCCTGCAGGAGGAAAGGCACACTGCCACCATCATCTCCACGTGGGGACTAGCTCTTTCCCTGCATCCTCATCTAACTGCCCACACGTCTCTGGACCCCTCCACTCCACGTGACACCAGACAGCCTTTGTCTCCCCATTTCTAATGTTCAGGAGCCCTTCTTTCCTGAGGCTAACTGATACCCTACTTACAGTTTCAGACATATGGCTGGCTTCTCCATCACACACTAGAATTGCGAAAGCACTGAATCCTTGTTCTGGAAAGGTCCTTGGTGGGGTCATTAAATGAAGGCCTTCTGATTGTACACAGCAGGCATTCTGGCTCAGTCCCAGCTCCAACTTTACCCTTCCCGAAATGCCATACAACCCACCTTCTGGCCCCGCACTCCTGTTAACCATCCCCTTTCTTTAAACACATCCACGCCCAAGGCCTGCTTCTCCACTTAGTTCCAAGGACAAATGATTTGTTAAATAAATGAGCAAATGGGTGCAGGAAATGAAATCTTGCCTTGTTCCTCCAACACAGGTTCTGAATCTTCCCCACTCCCTGACTGTCTTCACAGCTCATCTACTTGGAGACCCTCTCTCATGTTCCCCTCACTTAACGCTTCCCCTCCAGCAAGCCCTCCCTCTCCACACACCTTCTCCTGATTCCCAACCCCATCTGCTCGGCCCTTCTCATCCATACTGGGCTTTCTCTTCTGACAGGATGGAGACATGGTGAGGTGGGATTTGCCACCCGTGATGCCACAGAGGGCCTTGCACGGAGCATGGCACCGAGTGGGTGCCGACAGACTCTGAGCCCTCAAAGCTCCTGGGCTTGATTCCTGAACTCCGTGGTGACCCCTCCTCATCCGTTCAGAAGCCGGAAGAGAGAGAGAGAGAGAGAGGGAGGTATGGGAGCCAGATATCCTTAAAGAACGAGTTTAGGAGAGCGAGTCATCCGAGAAACCAGTCCGCGAAACTGCTCTGAGAAACTGTCTCTGAGAAAACTGCTCCAAACTTTATTTTTCACATGTCCTTTTTATACAATGAAGATCAATGGGTTTCCCAAATTTTGGCAATGACAGCAGCCCTGACTCTTATCGAGACCAGGCTTATTCTCTGCATACCTTATTGTATACACAAGTGTTAGGTAATTTATATCATCTTCACGCCAAAAGGCCAATTCAACAATTTACAGTCTTTTCTGATAAGTGTTATTTTTCCCAAGGTCTGGCGCCATTCTCGGGAGGCACTAAACAAAGTTGCATTCTTACATAGCAAGGACACAGCAAGCAATGATTTATAAAAGAACAATTAACTCAAAAGCCTAGTGTTGCTAACATCAAAAAATTACTACATATCTTTTTCCAAATATTGTTTGTATAGCAGAAAATTCCAGGTGCAAATAAGGAGGTCTGGCTGCAATTGTTGAACAACAGCAAAAATCCTATTACTGATAGGACTTTGGCTCTTAGAAAAAGTTTGTAAATTTAAAACACTTCAAGGCCAAGCAGGAAGGAGGGCTGCTGGCTGGGGTGGTGTGGGTGAGCGATGCAGTAGGAGATGAGAGAGAGGAATGGGCCTGAGAGGCAAGGCAGGGAGTTGCGCCCTTATTTTAAGTAGAAATGAGAAGGCACTGGGGGTGATGAGCAGGGAATTGGCATGACTCCTGCTCTAAAGCAAATACTCAGACAGCTACATGGAGAGTAACATAGAGCACACAGGGTGGGAGCTGAGACCAGTCTGGAGGTCCAGGGAAGAAGGACCCGGGGCAGCAGTGGGATACCTACCAGGTGCCAGGCCCTGCCTGGGGCATGGACTGGGATACTGAAACAAGAAAGACAGGGTCCCTGTCCTCAGGAGGAACCAGTCTGTGTGTGTGTGTGTGTGTGTGTGTGTGTGTGTGTGTGTGTGTGAAGTGTGAAGTGTGAAGTGTGGTATACGTGTGTTGTGTGTGTGTGGTGTGAGAATTCTGGGGACCTAGTTGTTTGTCCTATGATTATTGAGTGTTAACCGACACACTAATAGGCAAGGACCAGGGATGCTGGAACATCCCACTCAATGAAGCAGCATCTGTTCAAAATGCCTGTAGCACCTCTGTAGAGAAACACCAAATTATGACCCTACAAATAAATATTCTTTGCCTCCCTAATTTGGCATCATAAGCATTTCACCAAGTTGTAATCACTCCCTTCTTTAGTGAAGACTCTGGCTCATAAGTTTTGGTCTACTTTTCTCCTCTTTCAATCTTAAAAAATACAATTTTTTCCTGTTACTCAGTTTGCCTAACAAGTCTGCAAATTAGATAGATGACCTGAACTGGGAGAAAGCCAAAGTGAGGTCCAAAGAGTGAAACCCTCTAAAGTTGTAATCATTCTAAATTGATCAGGCAGACTCAGAGGTCCGAGGTCATATCTGACTTTTCTTTCCACTTTTCCCAAGCACCTCATGTGGCACTGGGAAATCAGAGAGTTTGTCAGTGACCTGTAAGGAGTCAGGCCCCAACTATGACCTTTGAGTTGGATTAAGTCACTTAGATCTATAGTTGATTTAAACCTTGGGATCAAGAACCAGAAAGACTTCAAGAACTCAGATTCTTGATTGCAAAGTCCAAAATTCCCAGACTTCAGAGCTTTAAACTTAGGGAACACCAAAGCTTTAGAATCACACACTTTCAGAACTAGAACTAGAATGGTCGAGTCCTCTGGAAATGAAGCATAGTGGGCCAAGGGGACCTTTGCCTGGGGACGCCTCAGGTGCAGACACACCTCCCTTCTTTGCTCCTCTGTCCTTCTCCCCTTCCACCTCCTCCCCATTCTCATCCCCCCTCAACTCCCCACACCCTCTCACTTTCCTCATTGAGCATCCCCCAGCCAGTTATCCAGCAGGATGAGTTACTGGCAACCTTCATGCCAGCGACTGGGAGGCAGGCAGGGATGATGTAGGAGGTGAAGTTCACGGGAAAGCGCAGCTGCAACATGGCAATGTCACTCCCAAAGGGATGGAACTTCTCGAAGTCCGAGTGTGTGATAATCTGGCTCACAGATATCTCCCGGGTCTGAGGGGTGTGCGGGTACAGCTGGGTGCTTCCTAACAGAATCTGGTAATTCTCTGGGGCTTTGGATTTCCTGCAGGAGGAAAGGCACACTGTCACCATCATCTCCACGTGGGGACTAGCTCTTTCCCTGCATCCTCATCTAACTGCCCACACGTCTCTGGACCCCTCCACTCCACGTGATGCCAGACAGCCTTTGTCTCCCCATTTCTAATGCTCAGGAGGCCTTCTTTCTTGAGGCTAATTGATATCCTACTTATAGTTTGGAACATATGGCTGGCTTCTCCATCACATACTAGGAGAAGCACTGAATCCTTGTTCTGGAAAGCTCCTCTGTGGGGTCATCAAATGAAGACATTTTGATTGTACACAGCAAGCATTCTGGCTCAGTCCCAGCTCCAACTTTACCCTTCCCGAGATGCCATACAACCCACCTTCTGGCCCCGCACTCTTCCTGACCATCCCCTTTTTTTAACACCTACCTGCCCAAAGCCTGCTTTCCACTGAGTTACAAGGACTTGCAAAAGATTCGTTAAATAAATGAGCAAATGAAGGCAGGAAACAGAACCTTGCCTTGTTCCCCCAACACAGGTTCTGAATCTTCCCCCCTCCCTGACTGTCTTCACAGCTCATCTACTTGGAGACCCTCTCTCACGTTCCCCTCACTCAACGCTTCCCCTCCAGCAAGTCCTCCCTCTCCACACACCTTCTCCCGAACCCCCACCCCAGCTGCTCTGCCCTTCTCATCCATGCTGGGCTTTCTCTTCTGACAGGATGGAGACATGGTGAGGTGGGATTTGCCACCCCTGATGCCACAGAGGGCCTTGCATGGAGCATGGCACCGAGTGGGTGCCGACAGACTCTGAGCCCTCAAAGCTCCAGTGCAAAGACCTGGGCTTGATTCCTGAACTCCGTGGTGACCCCTCCTCATCCGTTCAGAAGCCGGTCACTGAGCCAGCACCACCTGGCTAGGTGAATTAGACTATGAGCAGCCCTGTCACTCTCCCAGGGAGCCCACCTCCCCCTTATGCAGCCTGGCACCACGGCTCCCCGCATGCACGCCAGTGACTGAGACTCCTCCTGGGCACACAGTTTCGCAGGACTAATAAGAATCGCCCAGCTGTTGGTCACACATGCAGTCCCAGGCCTCCGCCAAGAGTCTGACACCTGGAAATACGGGGACACTGAGGAGAAGCTGTGATCTGAGATGGGTCCACACCACACGGCAGTGAGGATGGACACTGCCACTCTCCTGAGGCACATTTGTGTTGGGAAACGGACACAGGGGCCGAGGGCAGAGCATGAGGAGGATCTGTGCAGGTAAGCGGGGAGGACAGTCCAGGTGGAGGGTACACAGGCCAAAGGCAGGAACGACATGCCTCTGAAGGCCACAGACTGCCCAGAGGAAAGCCCAGAGGAGCTAACATGGGACACCCATCATGCCTTTTCTCATCTTCCCCTGCATCTCCCTCCCTTGCCAGAGCCTGTGCTGGCAGCCTGAAGAGGGAGACTCACTTGAGAAAGCAGTGGGCGGTGGAAAGAAGCCAGCTGGAGTGAATGAGGACAGCTCCACAGATGTGTGAGCCCTGGAACCGCAGGCTGGCCTGCCACGGCCACTGGCCAGCCTCCACGTCCTGGCCACCATAGATCCTCCCCATCACCTTGGGTTTCCCGCACAGTGTGGAGACTCTGCTGCCACCTACAATAGAGACACTGTTGGTGCCCCAAATGTCACAACCAGGAAGGTCTCCCCATTTCACAGATGGGAAAACCAAGGCCAGGCGTCTAGCAGCCTAGCCAAAAGGCCGGTCGTCTAGTGGTGTAGCCAAAATGACAGGCCGCTGCCTTCACTGGCTGTCAGTGAGGACTGGAGAGCAGAGCACAACACATCAAGCCCTGTGGGGATGAGGACCCAGGGGTCTGGTGGGGTGGGGCAAGGAGGGACCAGCTCACAGGAGCATCTCCAGGCAGATGGACATCCTTGAGCAAGGCTGCCAGGCACTGGGCATGGCACAGACCTCACTTCCCTCACCTAGCTCACCTCAATGCCTTGTCTTGTAGATCAAAGAACTAAAGGTCTCAGAAGTTACCAACATGACTTTCTCAAGATCACGGTTTCTAAGGGCCTGTGCTCCGTCCACTCTACCCCATGTCTTAGGGAGGGAGATTTGCAGGCAGAAGTGGTGGTGCTGTGTGGTCTGGGGCAATTCACGCCCCTCTCTGACTGCAGGAGTCTCCATGTCTAAAAGGAGGAGGAGTGGGCCAGTGGGGACAGCCCTGGTTCTAGGACGCACACTCAGGAGGGCAGGAGCGAGCCCAGGCCCCCTGAGACCGGGCATCCTGGTCTAGGGCCTGGGCTCCCGGGCCTCAGTGCGGGGAATGACACCCCGGTCCCTGGACTCAGGCCTATTCACTCAGTAGTCCTAGAACTTTCCTCCACCCAGCCTCCAACCTCCGGGCCAGACCCTGCTAGTCCCCACTCCCACAGCCCCACAAAGGGACTGGGTCTCTTCCCACCCAGAGGCCTCACAGTGAGGGCCTGACCCACCTGTGTGGAGGGGATCTCTGGGCTGCCTGGTAGGAGGGAAGGGCAGAGAAACGATGAGACTTAGTGACTCACCAGGCCCTGGTCACAGCCGGCCGCCCTCAGGCCCTGTAGGCTAGAGGATCTTGGCCCCAACGGAGGCCCCAACGCACCTGTAGCTCCCGGAACCAACCGCTGTGCTCGCCAAGTCGGAGCGCCGCCCCTCAACGCTCCCCCATCGCCTGCAGTCAGGCCGGGGGCGGCCGTGGCTGGGGACCCTCGCAGCTCCAGGGTGGCCACGTTCAGCAGCAGCAACCAGAGAAGAGCCGCGGGCTGGCCTAGGCATCCTGGTTGGGGGATCCCCCCCTCCTCGCCCATTGCCAGGGTTACTGACCCCAGTCTGACCTCACCCTGCTCTGGCCCCGCCCCAGACCAACCCAATCCCACCCCTATCTTCTTGATAACTTTATAAACAACGCTACTTTTAATTTTTAAACCATCAAGTTCATTTATACAAAGGACAAGTCAATGATTTTCAGTAAATGTTTTAAAAATTTATTGATTTATACTTAAGTAAACCTTTTGTTTTAGAACAGTTTTAGATGTGCGGGAAAACGGCAAAGATGATACAAAGAGTTCAAATATTCCTCTTCACTCCGTTTCCCGCAATGATCAGATTTTGCATTACTCTGCAAATTTGTCACAAATAGTGAGCCAGTACTGATACATTAATATTAACCTAAGTCCATTCTTTCTTTTTTTCAATCTTTTAAGTTTAAGGTGCATAGCATAGTGATTTGGAGAAGGAAATGGCAACCCAGTCCAGGACTCTTGCTTGGAGAATCCCAGGGACAGAGAAGCCTGGTGGGCTGCCGTCTATGGGGTCGCACAGAGTCGGACACGACTGAAGCGACTTAGCAGCAGCAGCAGCATAGTGATTTGCCTTGTATGCATCACGAAATGGTCATCCCATAGTGAGCCAGTACTGATACATTAATATTAACCTAAGTCCATTCTTTCTTTTTTTCAATCTTTTAAGTTTAAGGTGCATAGCATAGTGATTTGGAGAAGGAAATGGCAACCCAGTCCAGGACTCTTGCTTGGAGAATCCCAGGGACAGAGAAGCCTGGTGGGCTGCCGTCTATGGGGTCGCACAGAGTCGGACACGACTGAAGCGACTTAGCAGCAGCAGCAGCATAGTGATTTGCCTTGTATGCATCACGAAATGGTCATCCCGATAAATTTAGTAAACCCACATAGGTTCATAATTAAAAAAATAGAAAAAAAAAAGTTTCCCAGTGATGAGAACTCAGAATTCACTCTAACAAGTTTCCTGTATAATATAGAGCAGTGTTAATTATATTTATCATATTGTATATTACATTCCTAGTACTTATAACTGGAAGTTTGTTTCTTTCATTATAGCTATCTAATCCCTACCTCTCAATTCCTGGCTTCTTGTAACCACAAATTTGATATCTCTTTTTCTGTGGATTTGTTTTTGAAGTATAATTGACCTACAATGCTGTTAGTTGCTACTACACAACATAGTGATTGGATATTTCTGCATATTTCAAAATAATAGGAATAGTTATGATATGTCACCATACAAAGACATAGCGGGCTGGCCTAGGCCTTGGGGGATCCCCGCCTCCCTGCGCCTCCACTCCCCTGCCCATTGCCAGGGTCACTGATCACAGCCTGACCCCACCCTGCTCTGGCCCCGCCCCAGACCAACCCAATCCCACTCCGATCTTCTTAATAACTTTATAAACAACTCTAACATAATTTTTAAACCATGAAGTTCATTTATACAAAGGACAAGTCAATGATTTTTAGTAAATGTTTTAAAAATGTATTGATTTATACTTAAGTAAACCTTTTGTTTTTGAACAGTTTTAGATGTACGGAAAAACTGCAAGATGATATATAAAGAGCGCAAATATTCCTCCTCACCCCGTTTCACCTCCTCACCCCAATGAACAGATCTTGCCTTACTCTGCACATTTGTCGCAAGTAGTGAGCCAGTACTGATACATTAATATTAACCTAAGTCCATTCTTTTTCTTTTTTTTCAATCTTTTAAGTTTAAGGTGCATAGCATAGTGATTTGGAGAAGGAAATGGCAACCCACTCCAGGATTCCTGCTTGGAGAATCCCAGGGACAGAGAAGCCTGGTGGGCTGCCATCCATGGGGTCGCACAGAGTCGGACACGACTGAAGCGACTTAGCAGCAGCAGCAGCATAGTGATTTGTCTTGTATGCATCATGAAATGGTCATCCCGATAAATTTAGTGAACCCACATAGGTTCAGAATTAAAAAAATAGGAAAAAAAAATGTGTTTCCCAGTGATGAGAACTCAGGATTCACTCTAACAAGTTTCCTGTATAATATAGAGCAGTGTTAATTATATTTATCATGTTGTATATTACATTCCTAGTACTTATAACTGGAAGTTTGTTTCTTCGACTATAGCTATCTAATCCCTACCTCTTCATTCCTGGCTTCTTGTAACCACAAAAAATATCTCTTTTTCTGTGGATTTGTTTTTGAAGTATAATTGACCTACAATGCTGTTAGTTGCTATTACACAACATAGTGATTGGATATTTCTGCATATTTCAAAATAATAGGAATAGTTATGATATGTCACCATACAAAGACATGACATAGTTATTCACTATATTCTCCACAGTGTTATTTCTTACCCATTTCATACTCATTTATTGGGCAATTAGAACTTAAAATATATATATATTTATTTATTTATTTATTTTGGCTCCACTGGGTCTTTGTTGCTCCACGAGGGATTTGTCTAGTTGTGGAGAGCAGGGAGTGGGTACTCTTCGTTCTGGTGTGCAGACTTCTCGTTGCTGTGGCTTCTCTTGTGGAGCACATTTTCTAGGGCGTGGAGGCTTCAGTAATTGAGGTGCACTGGCTAGTTGCCCCACAGCACGTGCTGTCTTCCTGGATCAGGAATCGAACACATGTCTCCTGCACTGGCAGGCGGATTCTTACTCACTGGACCACCACGGAACTCTTGCCACGGGAACTTTGTAGCTCGATCTCCCTCAGCTTTTGCTTTCTTCGCCCCAATCCTCTCCCTTCTGGTAACCACCTGTTTGTTCTCTCTGTCGGTAACTCTGTTTATGTTTTGTTTTGCTTGTCCATTTATCTTTCAGATTCCAAAAGAAGGGTAACCATACAATACTTGTCTTTGTCTGACTTATGTCACTTAGCATGATAGTTTCTGGGCTTCCCAGGTGGTGCTAGTGGTAAAGAACCCATCTGCCAATGCAGGAGACATAACATAAGCAAGTTCTAACTCTGGGTAGGGATGATCCCCTGGAGGAGGGCATGGCGATTCTCCCCCACCTGCCTCAGCACAGTATTCTTGCCTTGAGAATCCTGTGGACAGAGGACACTGTTGTGCTTCAGTGCTCAGCTTTCCTTATAGTCCAACTCTCACATCCACATATGACTACTGGAGAAACCATAGCTTTGACTAGACAGGCTTCTGTTGACAAAGCAATGTGTCTGCTTTTATATGTGCTGTCTAGGTTGGTCATAGCTTTTCTTCCAAGGAGCAAGCAACTTTTAATTTCATGGCTGCAGTCACCATCTGCAGTAATTTTGGAGCCCCAAGTAAATAAAGTTTCTCACTGTTTCCATTGTTTCCCCATCTATTTGCCATGAAGTAATGGGACCAGATTCCATGGTTTTAGATTTCTGAACGTTGAATTTTAGCCAGCTCTTTCACTCTCCTCTTTCACTTTCGTCAGAGGCTCTTTAGTTATTCGATTTCTGCCGTAAGGTTGGTGTCATCTGTATATCCTCCAGTACTCTTGCCTGGAAAACTCCATGGACGGGGGAGCCTGGTAGGCTGCAGTCCATCGGGAGCTATTCTGTGGCACAGCTGATGGGCAAGGACAACTCCACATTGGGTCCAGGTGGTGAAAGTCTACAAGTCTTGTGTCCTTGAACCCAGCTTCCCCAGGAGTCGTGGGGACTACTGAGTATCAATCTGGTCAGCTGTATCACTAGGTCTCAACCAACCTGCGTGTGTATGCTCAGTCATGTCTGACTCTTTGCGACGTCATGGACTGCAGCCTACCAGGCTCTTCTGTCCATGGGATTTCCCAGGCAAGAATACTGCAGTGTGTTTCCATTTCCTCCTTCAGGGGATCTTCCTCACCCAGGGATCGAACTCAGGGATCCAGGGATCAATCTGCACTGCAGTGGATTCTTTCTTTTAAGGCACCAGGAAAGGCCCTCAACCAGTCTAGCTCCATGGCAACCTAACTTCTCAGGGGACTTAACAGGACCTCTGGGGATCAGTGAACTGACAAGGATGAAGGTGATGACTCTTTGCGACGTCATGGACTGCAGCCTACCAGGCTCTTCTGTCCATGGGATTTCCCAGGCAAGAATACTGCAGTGTGTTTCCATTTCCTCCTTCAGGGGATCTTCCTCACCCAGGGATCGAACTCAGGGATCCAGGGATCAATCTGCACTGCAGTGGATTCTTTCTTTTAAGGCACCAGGAAAGGCCCTCAACCAGTCTAGCTCCATGGCAACCTAACTTCTCAGGGGACTTAACAGGACCTCTGGGGATCAGTGAACTGACAAGGATGAAGGTGAGTGTTTTACAGAAAGTTTTCACTTTCATCTCAGGTTCAAAGAATTTGTTAACAAGCCACTTGTTACACACACAAATAATACAAAAATTTATTAGAAAATTATCTAGCTTTCTTTCAGTATACTAATGTTACAAGAGAAATAGAAACAGCAGAGGATGCATCACCGAACTGGGTTTTGACCAACATCCAGAATTAACAGCACTGGGAAGTCCCCTGACACAGCATATCTGGAGTTCCATTTGGGAAAGGTTCCCAGGCAATGCATCTGCTTCATGAGTGAGACTTCAAATATTGCAGTTTGGGATTCCAGTTTATAATCTCAGGTTTCAAACTGATACCATCATCATTCTGTGAGCAATTTCAGCTAGGTTTCACGCTAATGCTATTTGTTTGTCATGTAAAACTTGGAATATTGTTAAGCTTGGGGCTTGGTTGGCCAGTGTCCCTCTGGGGGCTCAACAATTTCAAGACTTGCCTTGTCTGTGGTTCTGCACGGTGTGCACTCACAATAGGCAATCAGGGCACTCAAGTCAGGGCTGTATCTAAGTAAGTTAGAAGCAAGGTCAGAGGCCTGATCTGCTTTGTCTTGGAAGCCTGATCAAGACTATTTATTCAATTTCCCTAGTAGTGGGGAGGCTTTATTCCTTAGAGAGAGCATTAGGGACTGAGAATTGGAGAGCCTGGGGAGTCCCGCTCTGAGGAAATACAGCTCTGACGTTCTCAAATCCTTTAGACATGTTCTCTATTCTTTTCTGAAGGCTTAGGATTCTTCTAGCAGTGGAAGCTCATCTCAGTTTCATGTTTCCTTTATAGGATGATGTGACCCATTTTTTAAAAACTATTCAACAGGAGTTTGGCAATAAGGAGCTCATGATCTGAGCCACAGTCAACTCTCGGTTTTGTTTTTGCTGACTGTATAGAGCTTCTCCATCTTTGGCTGCAAACAATATAATCAATCTGATTTTGGTATTGACTATCTGGTGATGGCCATGTGTAGAGTCTTAAATTCAGACTTAAATTGAAGAAAGCAGGGAAAACCACTAGACCATTCAGGTGTGACCTAAATCAAATCTCTTATGATTATAGTGGATGTGAGAAATAGATTTAAGGGATTAGATCTGATAGAGTGCCTGATGAAGTACGGATGGAAATTTGTGACATAGTATAGGAGACAGGGATCAAGATCATCGCAAAGCAAAAGAAATTAAAAAAAAATCAAAATGGCTGTCTAATCAATCTGATTTTGGTATTGACTATCTGGTGATGGCCATGTGTAGAGTCTTAAATTCAGACTTAAATTGAAGAAAGCAGGGAAAACCACTAGACCATTCAGGTGTGACCTAAATCAAATCTCTTATGATTATAGTGGATGTGAGAAATAGATTTAAGGGATTAGATCTGATAGAGTGCCTGATGAAGTACGGATGGAAATTTGTGACATTGTATAGGAGACAGGGATCAAGATCATCGCAAAGCAAAAGAAATTAAAAAAAAATCAAAATGGCTGTCTGAAGAGACCTTACAAATAGCTGTGAAAAGAAGAGAAGTGAAAGCAAAGGAGAAAAGGAAAGATATACCCATTTGAATGCAGAGTTCCAAACAATAGCAAGGAGAGACAAGAAAGCCTTCCTCAGTGATCAGTGCAAAGAAATAGAGGAAAACAACAGAATGGGAAAGACTAGAGATCTCTTCAAGAAAATTAGAGATACCAAGGGAACATTTCATACAAAGATGGGCTCAAAAAAGGACAGAAATGGTAGAGACCTAACAGAAGCAGAAGATATTAAGGAGAGGTGGTAAGAATACACAGAAGAACTATACAAAAAAAGATCTTCATGACCCAGATAATCATGATGGGATGCTCACTCACCTAGAGCCAGATATCCTGGAATGTGAAGGCAAGTGGGCCTTAGGAAGCATCACTATGAACAAAGCTAGTGGAGGTGATGGAATTCCAGTTCAGCTGTTTCAAGTGGAGACCCAGTTCCAATCAAAACACTATGGAGTTATGACTCCAACCGTAACGCACTTTCAACCACTACCTCCAGCTCATGTGGACACCCATACTCACCCCAACCCTTGACTCCAACTGCAGCTCACTTTCAAACACCAACAACTCAGACTCACATGGGGACCCACTGCCCATCTCACACTCTCTTTCCCAGTGGAACCATCTTCCTCTCAACTGAAGACTAGTATGATGAAGAGAAGGCACAATCTTTGATCCTCAATGCAACTTAAATCTTACAATGTCACTTTTTAAAAAAGCAACTAGAAAGTGGGTCAACTTTACCCTCTTTGGTTAGAAAAATCTCAGCAAGTCTTTAGGCCAGATCACCCCCAGTCTTCCCCAGGAAAACAGGTCTTCCCAGGCACACAGATGTGTTTCCATCATTCCTCGGGATTTGATCAGCCCTGAGGTTCAGGAGAAACTGGAGTACCCTCTTTCCAAAAGGTTCATGCAACGAGAGAGTGGCATGCCCTGCGGAATGCAACAGTCTCGGAAATTGATGCAGCCTCAGGGCGAATCCCCAAGGCCTTGGCAGGCACTGGGCACGAAGAGACCTTCAAGGCCCTCTGCAGGTCTAGGCTAAAGCAGCCAGGAAACACAGAGAATGATGTCCTGGTACCTAGCAAGGATCCCAGCAGGAAAGCTCCTGAGCCAGGATATAAGGCAGAGCGAGGGAAGGATCCTAAAAGTTCTGTACATGACCTCAGCCAACCCTCCAGCAAAGGTTCCAAGTGCAAAGCCTGAGTTAGAAAGAGAGTTGAGCCCAGGCAAGAAGCATCCAGAAGAAATCCTGGGGGTCCTTATAAACAGGAAGGCATAGCAGATCCATGAGTGTTGGATCCCTGTTAATGTCTGTTGTTCAAGGCTTTCTGCCAACCACTTCATAGACCTTCCTGGACAGTCAAATGCTCCTATGGGAACAGAAAATGCAGGCTGTTCTCAGGATTGGGAAGCTTCCATGTAGACTTCCTATGAGTCTCTTGTCCTCAGTCCTCATATTCAATAGGAGCTGGAAGCTCATATAATAAAGTTTCAGGTGAGGCACAGATGGGTCCTTCTCCTCAGGTTCATATATAGTTCATATACAAAAGTTGAAAACTTTTCATCACATACACCTTCCAACATCCACCTTGAAGACCACCAGTGACTCTGGGGACTGCCCAAATACCAAGTTACAGAGGGCTCAGGAAATCATTCTCATCCCCATCAGGAGAGAAAGTGATAACAAACCAGGCAGTGCCCACCCTGGAGAGAACCTGCCCTGCCCCCTACCAGGCAACTCAGAAAACCCGGGGGGCTCTGGGAGGAACCTCACCTGGAAACGTCCAGAAGCCCTCAGAAGCCCCTCTGACTGGACAGGAAGACAAGCCAACTTTTCAGGCCCCCACATACAACTTTGTGGGCAGAATTTGGCACAGTGAATCTGTTGTGGAGGCTGACAAAGGCAGCTTGGAGCCCAGTCCACATCCAGAAATGGCCAGAAATGAGCCACAGGAGGAATCTGGGGATCAGGCCTCCCCAGAAACTTGCTCTAGTGTGACTGTCATGGACCTTGATGAATGTTCCCAATCTTCCAGAGAACAAGAGGCTGTGGAGGGAGACCCTGCCTAGAAGAGTACTTTTGAACTGGTCTACTAACCAAATGCCAAATAATTAATTTTGATAGGAGATCATGGTCACCAAGGTCCCATAAAAATCCCTCCTCGAACACAAAGTCTATTGCCAGAAATCCAGAAGATGTATACTCTGATGAACAGTTTCATAAGCTTAAGTTCCAAGGGTTCATAGACTGGCACAAACAGGCTCAGGGCCAGGCCACTTGCCTGCTCCTTCAAGACTGTGTCACTGAGAGGCTTCTCAAAGACTCACTCAGATATATTCATTGCCACAAACACCTTGGCTTCTCAGGAATCTCTGTGCCGTTCTGAGACCCTGTCCAATTCCCGCATGTGTGATGGTATGTCAAGTGGAGGGAGCAGCCAGGGACAGCAGGAGGCCCTGAGAAGGCAGCCCCAGTGTAAGAGTCAGCACAGGCAGTTCATCTCCAGTGATGCGAGAGAGACTAATAGGAGGCCCAAACTACAATAGCATAAAAGGGGGTTGGTGGCACAGAGGTTCCACCAGGCCCACAGGATGAGCCACCCTGGCCAGAAAAAGGAGTCAGCAGAGTCCCTACAAAACAGTTAATCCTGAAGAAGGGACAGGTTTCTTCAGAAAACCACTTTAGAGAAGGATTAAGCACTTTCTGCAGTGGATTTGCCCCTATAAAGGCAAAAGACTGGAACAAGCTCTGTAAAAAGCAGGCCTGCAGCAGACATTGCTCAGAGCCAGGGAACTGTCAAAAGAAGTCTGATTACAGAGACTAAGGCTGTGGAGGCTCAGGATCTCATATTTGTTGGACAGATCTTATAGAACATGGAGCTTCACCAGGGTAGTTTCACTGGTCAAAAGCAGAACTACAGGCACCATTAGGTCCAGCTTACTGCTACCACGGCCCTCTTGGAAATCAAGAGCAAAGGAGAATGATGAAACAAACAGCCCACCATCAGTGAGCTACCCCCATAGGCCACAGGTATCTACCAAGAGTAAGTGGACCAATCCCAGGAACAGCACATGGACCTTCCCACCCAGGGAGTCAGGTCCCCTTCTGGGCAGAGCCTGCCAGCATGGATCAAGAGTGACAAATATCCCATACCATCCCCTCCACAGCACAAGGTAGGGCTTCTTCAGAAATACACCTCTTCTGGTCAATGAGAACATGTTTGTCACAGCTTTCCTGAAAGGAAAACTCTTTTCCAAAAAAAATGCATACCATGCACATGAAAACGTTTTTCTCTCATGTTAGAACATCCTCTGTGTGCTAAAAGCTTCTTCCTACCACAAAATTAGCTTCCTGAAATAAATGTTATTTCTCATGAGAAATGGTGCTCTGTCTGTGCTCTGCTTGGAGAAAGGAAATGGATAAGTGTCCACTCTTCCCAGGTGCGTGCTTTGACTTCCATATGGGATGGGGTCATGGAAGGAAAGTGAACCCAAGCATGGATACTCACCCGTACCTCAATTCCCTCCCTGCACCTCAGTGTCCATAATACCAGCACAGTATTATAGAAACAAGCAATAGCATTCAGGATATGTCACCGTGAACTAAACCTAAAGACCTCTCCTTTCTCAGGGGAGAGGACAGCTCAGTCCTCCCCACCTCTCTCTCTACTTTGAACTTGTGAGGCTGTAGGGAAAGAGTTTGCAGAAGCGAAATTCCCCCCAGGCTCAGAAAGTGCCACAAACAAGTTCACTCGTCAGAATAAGGAGGGGAGTTTGGGGCAGTGCTGGCCCCAAGTACAGGGTGGGAGAAACCTCGTCCCTGTGTCATGGTGGGATTAGAAGACGCTGTCTTGGAAGCCCCTCCTCTTCCAGCTGGAGCTGTAATGAGGTGTGCCAAGCCTGTCACCCTTTCTGTTTTTCTCGTGCTCTGGAGCAGGGGTGAGAATGAGGACCACACACGCTAAGCTCTGAGGGTTGCGGTGTGAAGCATGGAGGCCCCTGAGGGCTGGCCCACCCCTGCCCTGGAGAAGAGGACAGCTCATAGTACCCACCTCTGCCAGGGAATGGGCAGGGGTCATGTCTTTGTGTGCAGGCACCTCAGTGTCTGAGGGTGGGACACTGTGCTTCTAGTGTCAGATACAGGGAAGGGAGGCAGGGGGCAGAGATGCCCATAGATGGTGCAGGGACCAAGGAGCCCCTGGTGTCCCACCAGCATCTACAGGCCCAGAGGAAAGAAATTACGGGGCCATTGGCTCCTGGTGGCCCCACCCCAGTCGCTCCCCTCTATTCTAGCCTCCAGAACCCAGACAGAGGGAGGCCACATGGACTCCCTGACAGAGGCCAGGCTCTCAGAAGCAGCAGAGCCTCCAGGCAGACAATCTTCACCGCTCCACAGTGTAGTTAATCAGCTTTCACAGGACTGGGAGGTCAGGACAAACTCGCAGTCCTGGACCTCTACCTATGCACGTGGCCCAAGGAGGCTCCCAGAGGACAGGTGAACTCAACAGGCCCAAGGGCTCTGCTACAGTCATCGCAAGTCTCACCTGTCATCAGCCTTGCTCATCTCAGAGCCCAGACAGGGAGGAAGCCAGCAGACAGGATGAGTCACCCAGCAAGCGGGAAGCGACCTGTGGAGAAGGGTGCTGTCTGCTTTCTTCCCCAGGATCTATCTGCACAGGAAAGTGTTAGTCACTCAGTTATGTCCACCTCTTTGAGATCCCATGGACTGTAGCTGCAGGCTCCTCTGTCCATGTAATTTTCCAGATAAGAATATTGCAGTGGATAGCCATGCCCTTCTCCAAGGATCTTACTGACCCAGGTATCAAACCCAGGTCTCCTGAATTGCAGGCAGATTCTTTACCATCTGAGCCACCAGGGCGCCCTGGAAAGCAAGGAGACAAGAGCAATTCTCTAGAGCAATTCGGGGCTCTGTGTCATAGTCACTATAGCGGTGGAGAGACCAGCTCCAGGAGGGGCCTCTGATCCCGGTGACAGCTGGAATGCTCTGCCCCATGCCTGTTATGACTCCCCATGTGGGACCAGGTCAAGGTCTGCATGGCGGTGTCCACAGGCCTGCTTGTGCTGAGGTCTCTACCTGGAGCCAGGTCTTGCCTCTGAGCCCCATCGCCCAGGGTGGGCACAGCAGTGGGTGCTCAGACAGGGTCTAAGGGAGCAGCTCGGTCCAGGGCACAGAGTAGCCTGCAGAGCTCAGGAGAGAGGGGGGCACAAAACAGAGACTCTGAGCCTGGGTGCTGCCTGGTCCTCTCAGAGGCCTCGAGGGGTGAGTGCTGAGGGTGGGGGGCACAGACCCTACCTATGAAGACACCTGTGAGGAAATGTGACACAGAGGGACACCAACAAAGAGCAAGAAACCTGAAGGGGAAAATCCCTGTGCTCTTCTCTTGCTGAAAGGGGCAGAACAGCCAGCAATGGAGGTCCCCTCACTAAGAGACTCCACACAGAGACCCACACGGTCCCCGCATGGGGACCTCCCACACACCCACTCTGAGAAATCTCACTCAGAGACCGCTCAGAGCATCCCACAGAAACCTCACTGTGAGACCTCCCACGCACACACCTCACAGGTGTTCTTTAGGATCTGAGTATCCACCCACTTGACAGGTCCTTCATGGTGGGTCAGATGTCACTTAACAAACTGGCAGCACAGAAGAAGGACCAGAGATGGTGCCCAGCCCCTACCCCCACTCCCAGAACTCCAAGATATCCAGATACTGTCAGCATTGCTCTAAATGGATTCTCTGCTTGGGGAAATGCTCATGCCCTCTGTCCTTTGTAACCATTGCCTCTGAACAGAAGAGTCATGGTGTTCCACATGCAGACCTGCAAAAGTTTTTCCTCCACAGATCTTCATTAGCTTGAGCTCCATCCCATGGCTTCAGTTCTGTTCAGTCGCTCAGTCGTGTCTGACTCATTATGACCCCATGAACCGCAGCACACCACGCCTCCCTGTCCATCACCAAATCCCGGAGTCCACCCAATAGTCACCCTATGTCCATCAGGTCGGTGATGGCATCCAACCATCTCATCCTCTGTCATCCCCTTCTCCTGCCCTCAATCTTTCCCAGCATCAGGGTCTTTACAAATGAGTCAGTTCTTCGCATCACATGGCCAAAGTATTGGAGTTTCAGCTTCAGCATCAGTCCTTTCAATGAACACCCAGGACTGATCTCCTTTAGGATGGACTGATTGGATCTCCTTGCAGTTCAAGGGACTCTCAAGAGTCTTCTCTAACATCACAGTTCAAAAGCATCAATTCTTCAGCCCTCAGCTTTCTTTATAATCTAATTCTCACATCCATACATGAGCACCGGAAAAATCATAGTCTTGACTAGATGGATCTTTGTTGGCAAAGTCTCTGCNCAAATGTGAAGATACCTGTGAGGAAATGTGACACAGAGGGACACCAACAAAGAGCAAGAAACCAGAAGGGGAAAATCCTTGTGCCCTTCTCTTGCTGAAAGGGGCAGAACAGCCAGCAGTGGAGGCCCCCTCACTAAGAGACTCCACACAGATACCCACACGGTCCCCATATGGGGACCTCCCACACACCTACCCTGAGAAATCTCACTCAGAGACCACTCAGAGCATCCCACAGAAACCTCGCTGTGAGACCTCCCATGCACACACCTCACAGGTGTTCTTTAGGATCTGAGTATCCACCCACTTGACAGGTCCTTCATGATGGGTCAGATGTCAGTTAAAAAACTGGCTGCACAGAAGAAGGACCAAAGATGGTGCTCTGCCCCTACCCCAAGTCCCAGAACTCCAAGATATCCAGATACTGTCAGCATTGCCCTAAATGGCATTCTCTGCTTGGGGAAATGCTCATGCCCTCTGCCCTTTGTAACCATTGCCTCTGAACAGAAGCGTCATGGTGTTCCACATGCAGACCTGCAAATGGCTTTCCTCCACAGATCTTCATTAGCTTGAGCTCCATCTCATGGCTTCAGCTCAGTTCAGTCTCTCAGTCGGGTCTGAGTTAAAAAACTGGCTGCACAGAAGAAGGACCAAAGATGGTGCTCTGCCCCTACCCCAAGTCCCAGAACTCCAAGATATCCAGATACTGTCAGCATTGCCCTAAATGGCATTCTCTGCTTGGGGAAATGCTCATGCCCTCTGCCCTTTGTAACCATTGCCTCTGAACAGAAGCGTCATGGTGTTCCACATGCAGACCTGCAAAAGGCTTTCCTCCACAGATCTTCATTAGCTTGAGCTCCATCTCATGGCTTCAGCTCAGTTCAGTCTCTCAGTCGGGTCTGACTCATTACGACCCCATGAACCGCAGCACATCAGGCCTCCCTGTCCATCACCACATCCCGGAGTCCACCCAAACCCATGTCCATCAGGTCGGTGATGCCATCCAGCCATCTCATCCTCTGTCGTCCCCTTCTCCTCCTGCCCTCAATCTTTGCCAGCATCAGGGTTGTGTCAGGCTTTGGTTTTAAGTTCAAATGCAACAGCCTAAAATTATGTGTAGGTTTTCAAATGAATCCTGTAACTGGCAATTGCTTTTTGGTTCCCTGCAGAAAAAAACTTATTTTTTTCTCAAAATGTGGTCATGCCCTCAAATGATATTATGCATATTTCCAACATATGATATAATCTTAATGTCTAAGCAACATAGCTTAAACTTATTAACCATTTAAGAAGATTCAGTGTTTAAATAATTCTTTTAAAATGTACAATTTCCAAGACTCAAATGGGCTCAATTTTTTGTTCATTATAGGGCTAAAAAAGGATACATTGCCTCAAATACTGTGGAATCTTACAAAAGATATCATTTAATCTTGCTTGATATATACACATGGTCTAATAAAATGACCAGAAGGGACTTCACATCTGAATCAAAGAAAGTTTACATAAGTAATCCAAGTGTGCATTAACATACACAAAGTGTACAGCAGTCATCAACATCCCCACACTGTAGATCCAGCCCTTCCCAAAGGGGGACTTTTGTGATATCACAGACAGACTTCTCATTGCTCATAGGCAACTAGTTTCCCTGCTTTGTTAAAATCGACTTAATGATAGCTGTCATGCATTTATCATTGTTAAGTTAGATTATCTGCATGATGACAATCTTTCCTCTAAGAAGCAGGGTTGATATGAGGGCTCTTATGACCTATTTATTTCGATCAGGTGGCACTAGTCGTAAAGAACCCACCTGCCAATGCAGGAGACATAAGAGACATGGGTTCCATCCCTGGGTTGGGAAGATCCCCTGGAGGAAGGTATGGCAACCCACTCCAGTATTCTTGCCTTGAGAAACCCCATGAACAGAGGAGAATTTACACAAAAGTTCTTAGTGACCCAGATAACCACAATGGTGTGGTCACTCACCTAGATTCAGACATCCTGCAGTGTGAAGTCAATTGGGCCTTAGATTCATTACTATGAACAAAACAGGTGGAAGTGATGGATTTTCAGCTGAGCAATTTAAAATCCTAAAAGATGCTGCTGCTAATGTGCTGCACCCAGTATGCCAGCAAATTTGGAAAACACAGCAGTGGCCACAGGACTGGAAATGTCAGTTTTCATTCCAATCCCAAAGAAAGGCAATTCCAAAGAACGTTCAAATTACTGTACAATTGCACTCATTTCACACGCCAGCAAAATATGTTCAAAACCCTGCAAGCTAGGCTTCAGCAGTACATGAACTGAGAACTTCCAGATGTACAAGCTGGATTTTGAAAAAGCAGAGGAACCAGATACCAAACTGCCAGTATCCACTGGATCAACAAAAAGCAAGAGAATTCAAGAAAAATATCTACTTTTATCTCATTGACTATACTAAAGCCTTTGACTGTGTGGATCACAACAAACTGAGGAAAATTCGTAAAGAGATGGGAATACCAGACCACCTTACTTGCCTCCTGAGAAACCTGTATGCAGAATAAGAAGAAAGAGTTAGAACTGGACATGAAACAACAGACTTGTCCAAATTGGGAAAGGTGTAC
>SJXQ01012580.1:160454-187754 GCA_006408695.1 Aepyceros melampus
AATTCCTGGCTCAAACCATGCCTCATTTTCAACCACCACTTCGGGCTCACATGAAGACCCAGGTTCCACCCCTACTCCAGACTCCATCCATGTCTCAGTGTCAACCACCACAACCTCAGGCTCACATGGAGACCCAGGTCCAACACCTATGCTGGACTCCAAACATGCCCCAGTTTCAACCACCTGTTTGGGCTCACATGAAGACCCAGGCCCAATCCCTACCTTGGGGAGGTAGAGGTCAGGCAACCATGCCTCAATGTCGAACAACATCTAAGATTTCCATGGAGGTCCAGGACCACCAACAACCCTCAACCCCAACCATGCCCCAGTTTCAACCACCTCCTCGGGCTCACATGGAGATCCAAGCCCAACCGATACCCTTGAATCTAAACATCCTTCTCTGTCAGCCACCTTCTCGGGCTGATATGTAGATCCAGGCCCGACCTCAATCCCTGAATCCAGTATCACCCCTATATAATCCACGACCTCAGGCTCAATTCGAAAAAACTGTCCATCCGTCACCCTATCGCCTAGTCCAGTCATCATCATCTCAACACCAGATTAGGTTCTTTGAAACATCTTGCCGTACAGTCCAAAATAAGGCATCATCTTTCAGTTCAAATGCAACCGAAAACCTGGAAAGTCACTATGGAAAAAACAACTGGAAAGAGAGAGCACTTTACCATCTTTGGTTAAAAATTCTCAAAGTCTTTAGCCAGGTCATTCGCAACCTACCCCAAGAGACCAGGTCTTCCCAGGCCCACAGTTCTGTCTCCATCCTTCCTGGGTATTTGATCAGCCCTGAGGTTCGGGAGAAACTGGAGCACCACATTTCCCAAAGGTTCATGCAGCAACAGAGTGGCCTGCCCTACAGAATCCAATCTCAGAAACTGATGCAGCCTCAGGATCACTACCCAAGGCCGTGTCAGGCACAGGGCAGGGAGGGGCCTTCTAGATGCTCTGGAGGTCTAGGCAAAAGGAGACAGGATGCACGAAAGATGAGGGCCAAGTGCCCAGCACAAATTGTACCAAGGAGAGACCTGTGCCATGATGTAGGGCAGAGTGTGGGGAAGATCGGAAAAGATCTGTACATGTCCTCAGCCAACCCTCCAGTGGAGGATCCAAGACCAACACCTGACTCAGAAAGAGTGTTGAGCCCAGACAAAAAGCACCCAGAAGTCTCTAGATTCCTTACAGAGAGGAAGGGAGAGCAAATCTGTGAGAGAGAGATCCCTGTGAAAGTCTACCAGTCGAGGCTTGCTGGCAAGCTTCTTTTAGACATTCTGGGAGAGACAAATGCTCCCATGAAAACAGAAAGTACACAGTCCTCTCAGGATGGGAAAGCCTCCATGATCACCTCCCATGAGTCTCTTGTCCTCAGTCTGTATACTGAGCAGGAGCTGGAAGCACATATAAGGTTTCGGGTGAGGCACAGGTGGAGCCTACTCTTCAAAGTCCTTAAGTTCATATTTTGCTTGAAGTTGAAAAAGGTTCAAGGGCCCATATTGAAGGACACCTGTGAATCTGGAGACCACTGAGCCCTATTAAGCAAGGGCTTGGGAAAACCTCCTCAGCCCCATGCAGGAGAGAAACTGATAACAACAGAGGCAGTTGCCCCACTGGAGAGTGCCCTCCCTGTCCCCTCACGGGCGACTGAGAAAACCTGGGGATACCTGGGAGGACGCACACCTGGTGACACCCATAAGCCCTTAGATGTCCCTCTGACTGAACAGGAAAACAAACCATCTTGTCTGGCCCCCAAATACAACTTTGTGAGCAGAATGTGGCACAGTGAGTCTGTTGTGGAAACTAAAAAAGGCAGCCTGGAGCCAAGTCCAAGTTCAGCAATGGCCAGGAGTGAGCCACAGAAGAAAACTAGGGGGCAGGCCTCCCCAGAATCTTGCTCTAAAGTGATAGTTGTGGACCTCGATGAATGTTCCCCATCTTCCAGGGCCCAAGAGGTTGCGGAGGGAGACTCTGCTGGGAAGGGCACCAGGGAACCTAGTGTGCACATCAAATGCCTAGAGATGAGTATGGATTTCAGGAGATCACGGTCTCCAAGGTCCAATAAAAGCCCCTCATTGAAACAAAATCTGTTGCCTCAAATACAGAAGATCTACCCTTTGAGACAGTTTCTTAAGCTTGAGTCTCAGGGGTTCACTGACCAGCAGATCAGGCTCAAGGCCAAGCCACCAGTGTGCTTCTTCAAGACTGACACTGGTGTGCTCCTTCAAGACTGTGCCACCGATACACATCTCAGAGACTATTACTCAAATATGTTTCTTGCCGCAAACATCTTGGCTTCTCAGGAATCTCTGTCCTATTATCAGATCTTATCCAGTGCAGACAAGTCCAATTCCCAAAAACTCTACAATGCTACATCAAGTGAAGGGAGCAACCAGGGGCAGCAGGTGGACATGAGGCGACAGCTCAAATATAAGAGCCAAGGCAAGAAGTCTGTCCCCAAGGATGGGAGAGAGAAATATACAAGGCCCAAGTTAAGACAGATTAAAAAAGGTCTGGCAGAATGGAGGGCTTACCAACCCCAACGGATGAGGCATCCTGGCCAGAAAAAAAGAATCAACAGAATCCCTAAAAACTAAGTTTCGACAGTTAATCCTAAAGAAGAGACATCAGAAAGCCTCTTCAAAGAAAGGATTAGGCTCCTTCTGCAGTGGATCTGACCCAATAAATGCAAAGAACCAGAAGAGCCCCTGCAAGAAGGCAAGCCTGAAACAGTCAGTGTCAAGAGCCAAGATTCAATCAAAAGCAAATCTACCATGGATAGCAAGGCTATTGAGGCTCAGACTCTCGTGACAGCTGTTGGACAGATCCTAAAGGAGATGGTGTTTCACCATGGACCTCATGCCACGGAGTTAAATTAGTACCAAACAAAATTCCAAGACCCAATAAGTCCACATTACTACCACCATAGAATTCTCTCCTACCAAGAACAAAGGAGAATGAGGAGAGATACACCCCGTTATCACTAAGCTACCCCAATGTGCCATAGCTTTTCAAATAAGAGTAAGTGGATCAGTCCCAGGGACAGCAAGTGGGCCTTCTCACCCAGGGAGCCAGGTCCCCCTCCAGGCAGAGCCTGCCAACTCGGATCAAGAGTGACAAGCATCCCAGGCCATCCCCTCCACTGTCCGAGGCATGGTCACCTTCAGAAATATACGTCTTCTGGTGAATCGGAACATGCTTTTCACAGCATTACAGGTAGGAAAACTCTTCCTCAAGAAAAAGGTTCATGCCATGTAGATAAATACTTTCTCTCATGGTAGCACATCTTCTGAGTGCTAAAGGCTTCTTCCTACAAGAAATAAATGTTTTTTTCTATGAACAGGGTAGTAGCCTGTCTGTGCCTTACTGAGGGGGATGGAAGGCATCAGCGTCCACTCTTCCCAGGTGCCTGCTTTGACTTCTACATGGGATGGGGCCATGGAGGGAGGTTGACCCCAGCATCGATACTCACCCACCCCCCAATTCCCTAAGTGCACCTTTGGTTTCCATAATACCAGCATTACAGAAACAAGGAACACCATTAGGACATGTCACAGTGAGCTAAACCTAAAGATCTCCCCCTTCTCAGGATCTTGCTCACTTCTATCCTACTCTCTCTCCACCTGGATATTGTGCAGCTGGTAAGGGAGGTGTGTTCATAAGCTGAAATTCCCCTCAGGCTCAGGAAGTGTCAGGGACAAGCGCACAGTCAGAATAAGGAGGGGAGTCCAGAGGTAGGACAAACCTCATCACCAGGCCACAGTGGATATATGACGCCGCCCTGAAAGCCCCTTTCTCTCTCAGATGCAGCTGGCACTCCCTCTGCCTTTCTTGTGCTCTGAAGCAGCAGCAAGAATGAGGACCACACACTCCCAGCCCTGAGTGTGTGCAGTGTGGAGCATGGAAGCCTCTGAGGGCTGGTCCCACCCTGCCGTGGAGAGGACAGCCATGCTTACAGCGCCCACCTCCCCCAGTGAATGAGCATGGTCGTGACTCTGTGTGTAGGCACCTCATGGTCCGAGAATGGGGCCCTGCCCCCCTAGGATGGAATGCAGGGGAAGGATGTTAGTGGAAGAGGCGCCCACAGACAGTGCATTTACCAAGGAGCATTGGTGTCCCATCACCATTCACAGGACCAGAGGAAAGACGTTAGGGGCCTGATGGCTCATGGTGGCCTCACTTCAGAGTCTCCCCTCTACTCTAGTTCCCTGGGCCCAGACAGAGGGAAGCCACCTGGAGCCCCTCAACAGAGGGTCAAGCTCCCAGAGGCAGCAGAGGCTCAAGCAGAGAAGCTTCACTTCTCCCCACTGAAGCAATCAGCTTTCACAGGACTGGGTACTCAGGACAGACTCACAGTCCATGACCTCTACCTATGCATGTTGCCCAAAGAGGCTCCCAGATGACAAGTGAACTCAACAGGCCCAAGGGCTCTGCTACAGTCATCGCAAGTCTCATCTGTCATCAGCCTTGCTCAGCCCAGAGCCCAGACAGGGAGGAAGCCAGCACACAGGATGTGTTACCCAGCAAGCGGGAAGCGACCTGTGGACAAGGGTGCTGTCGGCTTTCTTCCCCAGGACCCATCTGCACAGCAGAGTGTTAGTCACTCAGTTATGTCCACCTCTTTGAGACCCCATCGACTGTAGCCTGCCATGCTCCTCTGTTCCTGTAATCTTCCAGACAAGGATACTGGAGTTGGTAGCCATTCCCTTCTCCAAGGAATCTTCCTGACCCAGATATCAAACCCAGGGCTCCTGAATTGCAGGCAGATTCTTCACCATCTGTGCCACGATGGAAGCCCTGGAAAGCAGGGAGACAAGAGCAATTCTTAAGAGTGACTCAGGGCTCTGTATCATAGTCACTAAGGCTGTGGAGAGAGCAGGTCCAGGAAGGGCCTCTGATCCAGGTGACACCTGGAATTGCCCTGCCCTCATGCCTGTTAGGACCCCACATGTGGGACAAGGACCCCCCACATGTGGGACAAGGAACCCCCCCATGTGGGACAAGGACCAGGTTTGCAGGGCAGCACGCACAGGCGTACTTGTGCCATGGTTTTTACCTATGGCCATGTCTTGCCTCTAGGCCCCATCCCCCAGGGTGCACACAGCAATGGGGGCTCAGCCAGGACCTAAGGGAATGGCTGAAACCCAGGACACAGAGTGGCCTCCAGCGCTCAGGTGAGAGGGAGCCATAAAGCAGAGACTCTGAGCTTGGGTGCTGCCTGGTCCTCAGAGGCATTGAGAGGTGAGTGCTGAGGGTGGGGGAGCTGACTCCGAAGACATCTGTGGGGATAAGTGACACAGAGGGACACCAAGAGAAGAGCAAGAAACCGGAAGGGGGAAATCCCTGTGCCCTTCTCTTGCTGTAAGGGGCAGAACAGCCAGCAATGGAGGTCCTCTCACCAAGAGTCTCCACACAGAGACCCACACTGTCCCCACATGGGGACCTCCCGCACACCCACTCTGAGAAATCTCCCCCAAAGACCTCTCAGAGCATCCCACAGAGACCTCTGTCTGAGACCTCCCACGTACACACCTCACAGGTGTTCTTTAGGATCTGAATATTCACCCACTGACAGGTCCATCATGGGGAGTTTGATATCAGTTAACAACTGGCAGCACAGGAATAGGACCAGAGAGGGTGCCCGACCCCAACTCCTGGTCCCACAACTCCAAGACATCCAGACATCACCAGCATTGTCCTAAATGGGGGCTGGGGGTGGTGGGGGCGGGGTCTCTGCTTGGGGAAATGCTCATACCTTCTGTCCTTTGTAACCATTGCCTCTGAACAGAAGAGTCACAGTGTTCTATGTGCAGACTTGCAAAAGTCTTTCCTCCACAGATCTTCATTAACTTCAGCTCTGTCCATGGCTTAGGGAATCACAAATTTTAAACATGAGTTAAATGCTGCCAACTTCCAGTGAAAGTATCTTATTTGTCCCATTTTATTCATCTTCCTGTCAGAGGGTGCCAATATCACAGTTTTTTCTTTTCTTAGGGGGATAAGAAGGAGGATCTTGCCCTCCTTTTCTAAGGAGGATAAGATCTGAACTCAAGATGCAGATTCTTTACTTTGGAAAAAAGGTAAAAGACTGTAGCAAATGGGCTCTAAATAAAATAAAGCAGCAACAAGGTGTGTGGAGTTTCATTCACCTCCCAGGGGGCTGTGCAACTAACGCAGCATTTTGTACAAAACAGCTTGTGTCAGGCTTGGGCTTTATTTTGCAATGAAAATGAGTATGTTTTTCAAATGAATCATCTATCTGGCAATCTTCCTGTTTGGTCTTCTGCAAAAAGACACATTTCTTTCTCAAAATATGGTACTGCCCTCAAATGATATTATGCATATTTCCAGTATATGATAAAATTCTAATGTCCAGGTAACATAGCTTAAACTGATGAACTATAAAAGAAGATTCAGTATTTAAATAATTCTTTAAAATGTACAACTTCCAAGACTCCAATGGGCTCCATTTTATGTTCATTCCAGGGCTAAAAAAGGATACTTTGCCTCAAACAGTGTGGAATTTACAAAAACATATCATATAACCTATGTTTGATATACACTCATGCCCTAATAATATGACCAGAAGGGACTTCACAACTGAATCGAACAAAGTTTACATAAATACCCAAAGTGTGCATTAACATACACAACGTGTACAGCAATCATCAAAATCCTCACATTGTATATCCAGCCCTTTCTAAAGAGGGACTTCAGTGATATCACAGACATACTTTTCATTGCTCATAAGCAACTAGTTCCCCTGCTTTGTTAAAACTGACTTTAATGACAGCTGGCATGCGTTTATCATTGTTAAGTCAGATTATCCACAGGATGACAATCTTTCCTCTAAGAGAAGCAGGGTTGCTATGAGAGCTCCTTTGGCTTATTTATTTTAATCAGGTGGCATGGTGGTAAAGTCCCGGCTGCCGATGCAGGAGACATAAGAGACATGGGTTCCATCCCTGGGTCAGAAAGATCCCCTGCAGGAGAGTGTGGCAACCCACTCCAGTATTCTTGCCTGGAGAATTCCATGGACAGAGTAGAACTCTGTCCAAAACACTCTTAATGACCCAGATAACCACGATGATGTCATCTCTCACCAAGAGCCAGACGTCCTGGAATGTTAAGGCAGTTGGGCCTTAGGAAGCAATACTAGGAACAAAGCTAATGGAGGTGACTGAATTCCAGCTGAGCTATTTAAAAAATCCTAAAAGATGACGCTGTTAAAGTCCTGCACTCAGTATCCCAGCAAATTTGGAAAACTCAGCAGTGGCCACAGGACTGGTAACGGTCAGTTTTCATTCCAATCCCAAAGGCAGGCAGTACGAAAGAACGTTCAAATTACCATCCAGTTGAACTCATCTCACATGACAGCAAGATTATGCTCAAAATTCTTCAAGTTAGGCTTTAGCAGTACATGAGCTGAGGATTTCCAAAAGCTAATGGAGGTGACTGAATTCCAGCTGAGCTATTTAAAAAATCCTAAAAGATGACGCTGTTAAAGTCCTGCACTCAGTATCCCAGCAAATTTGGAAAACTCAGCAGTGGCCACAGGACTGGTAACGGTCAGTTTTCATTCCAATCCCAAAGGCAGGCAGTACGAAAGAACGTTCAAATTACCATCCAGTTGAACTCATCCACATGACAGCAAGATTATGCTCAAAATTCTTCAAGTTAGGCTTTAGCAGTACATGAGCTGAGGATTTCCAGATGTACAAGCTCGATTTAGAAAGGCAGAGGAACCAGAGATCAAATGGCCAATAACTATGGGATCATAGAAAAAGCAAGAGATTTCCAGAAAAGCATCTACTTCTGCTTCATTGACTATGTTAAAGCCTTTGACTGAGTGGATCACAACAAACTGTGGAATATTCTTAAAGAGATGGGAATAAAAGACCACCTTAGCGCTCTCCCAAGAAACCTGTATGCAGGACAAGAAGCAACATTTAGAAATGAACATGGAACAGCAGACTGGTTTCAAATTGGGAAAGGAGTGTGTCAAGGCTGTATGCAGTCACCCTGCTTTTCTAACTTATATGCAGAGTACATCACATGAAATGTTGGCCTGGATGACTCAAAAGCTCCTGACTCAAGATTGCCAGGAGAAATAGCAATAACCTCAGATATGCAGATCTACTTTAATGGCAGAGTTAGAGGAAATAAATAGCCTCTTGATTAAAGTGAAAGAGTTGAAGGAAACAGGTGGCTTAAAACTCAGCATTCAAAAGCAATGATCATGACATCCAGTCCTATCACTTCATGGCAAATAAATGGGGGGAAAAGTGAAGACGGTTCAGATTTCATTTCTTGGGCTCCAAGATCAATGCAGATGAGTGTGGCCTCAAAGTGAAAAGATGCTTGCTCCTTGGAAGAAAAGCAATGACAAACCTAGACAGTGTATTACAAAGCAGAGACATCACTGTGTTGACAAAAGTCCTTATAGTCAAATCTATGGTTTTTCCACTGCTCATGTACAGATGAGAGTTGGACCATAAAGAAAGCTGATGTCAAAGAGTTGATGGTTTTGAATTGTGGTGTTGAAGAAGACTCTTGAGAGTCCCTTGGACAGAAAGGAGATCCAACCAGTCCATCCCAAAGGAGATCAGTCCTGGGTGTTCATTGGAAGGACTGGTGCTGAAGCTGAAGCTCCAATACTTGGGCACCTAATGCAAAGATCTGACTCACAGGGAAAGACCCTGATGCTGAGAAAGACTGAGGGAAAGAGAAGGGGCGACAGAGGATTAGATGGTTGGATGGCACACTGACTCAACAGACATTGAGTTTGAGCAAGCTCAGGGAGACAGTGAAGGACAGGAAACCATGGCGTGGTGCAGTCCATGAAGTCGCAAAGAATCAGACAAGACTTGGTGACTGAACAACTATCTCAGATGATAATATGTTTACAAAGAGGGCAGCTAAAGTTGGCTGAATGTCCTTTTTATTACATGGAACCCCAAATGCTGTAAAAAGAATGCTTCCAAACTAGCTGTAGATGGCACAGACTCTTCCCTTTTTGTTTGTATGATCAAATAATAGATCAATCAGTCTGAGCAGGGATGGTTTTAGAAATGGCTTATAAAAGGTCAGTTGTTAGTTTGGAAGCCTTTTAAGGTTGCTGTGCTGTGCTTAGTTGCTCAAGTCATGTCCAACTCTTTGTGGCTCCATAGACTGTAGCCCTGGCAGGCTCCTGTTTCCATGGGGATTCTCCAGGCAAGAATACTGGAGTAGGTTGTCAGGGCCTCCCCCAGGGGATTCTTCCCAACCCTTGAATATCATCCTAGGAGTTTTCCGTTCTGCTTCCTGCATCCATTTCGGGGCCTCCCCCGATCCTGCCAACATGTGTACAAGCTGAGAAAGATCTAGCACTTTGGGGTCAAGGCCCTGACAATGACTCTTAGCTCTTCAAAAAGTTTTGGGGGCTGCTCCTTAAGTTTAAAGAATTCTTTGACTAGAGCTCTCAGTTCAGTTCTGACCAAGGAGTAAAGAACAACTGAGGGGGCTCGCCTGCAACCTCAGGTACAGTTATCTTAAATGATAATATTAAATATCTCTTTAGATTAGGAAAGTATTTCAGACAGAATTAGTAAAACATGAGTACTCAGGTGGAAAAAGACATGGTTCGTGGGCAGGAGGATTGAAGTCTTTGGTTACATCGTCTATAGTCTTTTTTTTAAGGTACCTTTGTCTCTTTAATTTTTTATAAACATGTTTATTTGAAGGATAAATGCTTTACAATGTTTGTTGACTTCTGCTGTTTAAGAATGTGAATCAGCCAGAAGTATATAGATATACATATACACACACACACACACACACACACACACTCCCTCTTTAACCTGCCTCCCACCCCAACTCATCCCACCTCTCTAGGTTGTCAAAGAGCAGGAGGTAGAACTCCTTGTGTCATATAGCAACTTCTCACTAGCTAAATATTCTACATAGAGTAATGCACCCATTTCAATGCATTCATTAGCTTTTTGTACTGAGTCCTTAAAAGTAGCAGCCTTCATTTAGGAATCTTGAAACCTTCTGTAAGCTTTTTCATATCAATTAAAGTAGATCATCTCATTCTCCTTGTCCAATTTGGGATCTGATGCTCTCTAGAGTTTTCCTTAAATGAAAAATCTTGTCTAATTGGAACACTCCAAACAATGACTGTTATAATTCTAGATCAGTATCAGTAAAATTTTGCCATCTTTCTAGATACCTACAGCCTCAAGGTCTATAGCTCTTACATATAAAATATAAAATAAGCTGGTGTGCCAGAAGGTGGCATGCTCAATAGGGGTACGGCTAGCATTTCCCTAGCTAGCTTTTGTCATCCCAAAACAAGACAAACAAACCTGTGCCATAATATATCAGCACTACCCGAGAGATGCTGCTACCACCTGGCTAAATAAGGCCTGGCATACACAACCACCAATTCCCAGAGAACCTTGTAATGCGGAAAAGCATAGAACCAGGAAATCCCAAGATATGAGGAGTACAGACTGATTCCATGCAAAATGGAGAACTATAGCTGCTCACCAACAGTTCTGAGTGCAGAATCTAGGGGCCGATACTGATTCCAAACACACGGGGAAGTAAAGAATACATTATTAGCTGTTCCCAACATGGAATCTAGCAAGGAAGGAAAGGCAAAGAGAGAAGGAAAGACATTCATTTGAATGCAGAGTTCCAAGAAGAGCAAGGAGAGAGACGAAACTTTCCTCAGGGATCAGTGCAAAGAGATAGAGGAAAACAACAGAATGGGAAAGACTAGAGATCTCTTCAAGAAAACTAGAGATGTCAAGGGAATATTTCATACAAAGATGGGCTCAATAAAGGACAGAAATGGTATGGACCTAACAGAAGCAGATGACATTAAGAAGAGGTGGCAAGAATACACAGAACAACGACACAAAAAAGATCTTCATGACCCAGATAACCACAATGGTGTGATCACTCACCTAGAGCCAGACATCCTGCAATGTGAAGTCAAGTAGGCCTTAGGAACCATCACTATGAACAAAGCTAGTGGAGGTGATGGAATTTAGCTGTGCTATTTCAAGTCCTAAAAGATGATGCTGTGAAAGTGTTGCCCTCAATATGTCAGCAAATTTGGAAACTTACCACAGGACTGGAAAAGGTCAGTTTTCATTCCAATCCCAAAGAAGGCAATGCCAAACAATGTTCAAACTACTGCACAAATGCACTCATCTCACACGCTAGCAAAGTAATGCTCAAAATTCTCCAAGTGAGGCTTCAACAGTACATGAACCATAAAATTTCATGTATGTACAAGCTGGATTTAGAAAAGGCAGAGGAACCAGAGATCAAATTGTCAACTTTCGCTCGATCATGGAAAAAGCAAGAAGAGGTCCATAAAAACATCTACTTTGGCTTCATTAACTATGCTAAAGCCTCTGACTGTGTGGATCACAACAAAGTGTGGACAATTCTTCAAGAGATGGGAATACCAGACCACCTTACCTGCCTCCTGAGAAATCTGTATTCCGGTCAAGAAGCAACAGTTAGAACAGGACATGGATCAACGGACTGATTCCATATTGGACAAGGAGTAGGTGAAGCCCATATATTGTCACCCTGCTTATTTATCTTACATGCAGGGTGAAAGTGCAGTTGCTCAGTCGTGCCCGACTCTGCGACCCCATGGACTGTAGCCTACCGGTCTCCTCAGTCCATGGAATTTTCCAGGCAAGAGTACTACAGTGGGTTGCCATTTTTTCTCCAGGGGATCTTCCCAACCCTGGGATTGAACCTGGGTCTCCTGCACTGGAGGCAGACGCTTTACAGTCTAAGCCACCAGGGTATATATACATGCAGAGTACATCATGTGAAATGCTGGGCTGGACAAAGCACAAGCTGGAATCAAGACTGCTGGGAGAAATATCAATAACCTCAGATATGCAGATGATACCACCCTTATGGCAGAAAGTGAAGAGGAACTGAAGAGCCTCTTGATGAAAATCAAAGAGGAGAGTGAAAAAGCTGGCTTAAAGGTCAACATTCAAAAAACTAAGATCATAGCATCCAGCCCCTTCACTTCATGGCAAAGAGATGGAGAAAGAATGGAAACAGTGGCTGACCTTGTTTTCTTAGGCTCCAAAATTACTGCAGCTGGTGACTGCAGTCATGAAATTAAGAGGCGCTTGTTCCTGAGAAGAAAAGCTATGACAAACCTCGACAGTGTATTAAAAAGCAGAGACATTACTTTGCCGACTAAGGTCCACCTAGTCAAAGCTATGGTTTTTTCCAGAAGTCATGTATGGATGTCAGAGTTGGACCATAAAGAAAGCTGATGCCCAAAGAATTGATGCTTTTGCAGATTAAAGGAGAGAAGTCTCAAGCAGGGTAAATAATAACAAACCTACAGTAGGATATAACCTGACTTTCAAGGCAACAAAGAGAAAAGAGTCAAGAACCATGGAAAAGAACAGACTATCTACAAGACAAGAAGCCTCAGCTGAACAGCAGATCTTTCATTTATTAACAGAGTCCAGGAAACAATACAACAGTTTCTTCAGAGTACCGTGCCCACAGTTTTGAATACCTCAATTGGTCGAGCCCAATTTTTTGGTTAGCACTTGTGAAGTTCCCAGTAGTTTGACTGGCACTCTCATTACCTGTAATCTCACAATTACCTCGTGTAGGAGGGTAGGAGCAGCCCAAAAGGGAAACTTAAGTACCTAAGGCTCTGGCTGCCAACGCTTTCTTGCGCCTAAGTAATGTCATCCAGAGATAAACAGGTCCTGGTAGTATCAAACTTTCTAATACCCAACACAAAACAGGCAAAATGTATTAAATACACTGAATTTTGTTCAGTCCAACCACATACAATCAAAGCAGAATGTTCTATAAGAAACTAAGAAGACCTCTGAAACGCAAGTGTACCACAAAGGGCCTATATTTCAAGTGATAGGAAATGACAAACAGCAAAATACCTATTTCATAAATGGGGGGTGCTCATTATAAAATTTTTATAACGCGGAGAAGTTCCTTGCTATTTACAAAGGTTTTTCTTGAGCTATGAGACCTAAAGTTTGATGATGTGTAAGAAAAGTACCATCAGATCTATTTATTTTTGTGCAAAATTTACAGGATAGTAACAGTAAAATCTACCAAGTTTTAAATACACACAACACTAATACACTAAATACACAAAACGCTAATCTGGCACCACCCTCATCCCAGGAAATTAAATGCACAAACCAGAGTTCATTTTACAATTATCCTTCCCCTGCCCTTTGATTTGACCGGTCATTCAGACACAACCAAAGAAAATCATCTGCACTGGAGTAAGGTAATACTATACTTACTCTTGACTGCCTCCCTGCCCCAGACCCACACAGGGGACATCCTGGTACACTGGCTCACCTGGACTCTACTGTATGCTGCTACTGCTGCTGCTAAGTTGCTTCAGTTGTGTCCAACTCTGTGCGACCCCATAGACGGCAGCCCACCAGGCTCCCCCTGTCCCTGGGATTCTCCAGGCAAGCACATTGGAGTGGGTTGCCATTTCCTTCTCCAATGTATGAAGGTGAAAAGTGAAAGTGAAGTCGCTCAGTCTTGTCCAACCCTCAGCGACCCCATGGACTGCAGCCCTCCGGGCTCCTCCGTCCATGGGAGGAGGAGGAGTACTCTTTCCAGGCAAGAGTACTTGAGTGGGTTGCCACTGCCTTCTCCGGGACTGCGGGAAGCCAGCGCGAGGAATCCCACCCGTGACAGGGTCACGTGGCAAACTCAGATGGCAGGGCAGTCTGAGTCATCGGATTTCTCCCTGGTTTTTCCTGAGCATGTGCCCCAATATTAAAATTTGTTCTGTATTTGTCCGTTTCTCCACTGTTTTCTGCCAGTTTCTCGGATAGAGTTAATTCACTGTCTTAGCTCCCTGCATTTGAAAGGAGTGTTGCAGCCCAACCCCCTTTGATAACGCTCTAGCCTGCCTAAACAGATTCCTTTGACCTTTTTACAAGCCTGTGAATTGCTCGCAACCCCCAGCTGTGAGGGGCAAAAGAGCCTTAAAGTGTCTTAAGTTGCAAACTAACTTCTCTTAAGAGCCAAAGCCTTAATAGATTTATTTCACTGTTGCTTCAATGACTGTTGCCAGACCNGAACAACAAACTGGTCCCAAATAGGAAAAGGAGGATGTCAAGGCTGTATATTGTCACCCTGCTCATTTAACTTATATGCAGAGTATATCATGAGAAACACTGGGCTGGACGAAGCACAAGCTAGAATCAAGATTGCCCGGAGAAATATCAATAACCTCAGATATACAGATGACACCACTCTTATGGCAGAAAGCGAAGAAGAAGTAAAGAGCCTCTTGATGAAAATGGAAGAAGAGAGTGAAAAGGTTGGCTTAAAGCTCAACATTCAGAAAACTAAGATCATGGCATCTGGTCCCATCACTTCACAGCAAACAGATGAGGCAACAGTGGAAACCATTGCTGACTTTATTTTTCTGGGCTGCAAAATCGCTGCAGATGGTGATTGCAGCCATGAAATTAAAAGACACTTACTCCTTGGAAGGAAAGTTATGACCAACCTAGAGAGCATATTAAAAAGCTGTCTTACTTTACTTTGTCAACGAAGGTCCATCTAGGCGTGGCTATGGTTTTTCCATTGTCTTAAAGCTCAACATTCAGAAAACTAAGATCATGGCATCTGGTCCCATCACTTCACAGCAAACAGATGAGGCAACAGTGGAAACCATTGCTGACTTTATTTTTCTGGGCTGCAAAATCGCTGCAGATGGTGATTGCAGCCATGAAATTAAAAGACACTTACTCCTTGGAAGGAAAGTTATGACCAACCTAGAGAGCATATTAAAAAGCTGTCTTACTTTACTTTGTCAACGAAGGTCCATCTAGGCGTGGCTATGGTTTTTCCATTGGTCCTGTATGGATGTGAGAGTTGGACTATAAAGAAAGCTGAGCGCTGAAGAATTGATGCTTTTGAACTGTGGTGTTGGAGAAGACTCTTGAGAGTCCCTTGGACTGCAAGAAGATCCAACCAGATCATTTGGAGGAGGTCAGTCCTGGGTATTCATTGGTAAGACTGATTTTGAAGCTGAAACTCCAATACTTTGACCACCTGATGCGAAGAGCTGACTCATTTCAAAAGACCCTAATGCTGGGAGGGATTGAAGGCAGGAGGAGAAGGGGACAGCAGAGCGTGAGATGGTTGGATGGCATCACCGACTCAATGGATATGGGTTCTGTGGACTCCGAGAGCTGGTGATCGACAGGGAGGCGTGGTGTGCTGCAGTTCACGGGGTCACAAAGAGTTGGACACGACTGAGCGACTGAACTGAACCAAACTGAACATTTTATCAGGACATATTAGATATTTAGGAACTCTATAAAAATTTCTAGGATATCTGCATCATTTACCATACAATGTTACCTAAGAAGGTTTATTATTCATTTAATAACAATTCCCATGTAATTTAACATCCAAAGTGAACCTATCAGTTTAATCTCTCTCTTTAGGGTGTTTCAGGGACCCTTTGAAACATCTCAAAGCTAGTTCAAGGTCAAAGGAACTTCATTATAATTTGATTTTGGAAGTTATATTAAAAAATATCAAAAAAGTTTTAAAACACCATAGGATCATAAGTCACTGTGAAACAATACCTTTTCATTTAACCAAAGTCACAAAACGATTAAAAGAAAACAAGTACAGATCACCTAAGGACACAGAAACACTTGCAATCTGTTATCAAAATGGTGTACTTCTAACAGGTCAAATTCCAGTCTTATATTCTTACTCAACATAATCCATTTACTTAGTTAATTTCCACCTAAATTTAGTTACTCCTGATCATGTATAAAACTTTCACAGTAAAAGGTGATTACATTCTTCATACCTTAACTGAAAACATACATTCTACCATATTGAAATTTTTATTATTTTCAGTGGCTTTATTTATATGCTAAAGCTAGAATCCCTGACTTCTAGAAACCCTAATTTCTAGTGAAAACTGAGGGAGGCAAGTAACAGTTACCAAAATCTGCAGATACTATTTTAGGTGATTTTTAGAAATAATTATTCTCATAGAGTTTACCTAAAAGCTCTTGTATAGTTTACATTTACTTTAAAGTTTCATCATATCAAGTTATATTTCTTGCTGACAAATTTGCAACAGGTATAACAAGATTTCATTTAACTTCTATTAAACCTATGTGCAGTGAAAATATTAGACTTATTGTTGATTATTCTAAAGAGCTGTCTATATTAATTAATTAGATCCACAAATTTGACATAAGTACTAGGCATTAATTTAATACTGAATACTTCCCAGTTCACATGAACCTGAAATTCAGTTAGATAATTTCTCTTACATTTATAATTGTTTGGCTTGTAATTGCTAATTCTTCTTTAAGCCAGTTAAAGAGAACTCATCCACAAATCAACCACAGACACATTATTCAAAGACAAAGACACAAACAAACAGAGACCTCATAGTTCTCAATTCAGATTTTAGCCCTGAGTAATGTGCAGCAATGTAAAACCCATCAGTTTACAAAAGCGGTTGAATTAATGTTGGATTTCTGGCAAATAGAACAAATTAAGCTCACTTGTCAGATGGATATATATTTCGAGACAAGGCACTTATGATTTCTATTTACACTTGACAACATAATTTGAAATTACAATCAGTTTCGAAATTACTTTACCCTCTTTTCAAAATCTGCATTTTAAAAAGATAGCAGAGATGAGCCTTCCGGAGAAGACCAGATACAACTTTTGCATGTCAAAGGTATAGGAACGTTGTCCTTGGGTGACTTTGTTTCCCCTTTGTGTAATACTTACAAGCCTCCTAAGATAAGTAGGAAAGGTTTGGGGAGTTGTATCTATTAGAAAGTCAATCAACTACTTCTCTACTGTTAAAGTTACCCAGGACTCTCGCGGAGAAATTGAAACAGGATGCCGCAAGCCCAAGGGAATCCTCTTGCCTCTTTCTGTCCTAGAACTGAAATAAGCAGCTCTCGGACAAAATCACCTTTTCCTTTCATTAGTAACAAACTGTATTTCCAGTTTTCATACCTTCTTTTCTGAAAACTACTATTTTTCTTAAGCCACCATGAACTGCCTTTAACATTAGCAGTCCCTGATTGGAAAATCCTAAAACTTCTAGAAACATGCAATTTTCCAAAGCACAATTTCTTTCCTGAAGATGCTGCAAGACATGTGTCTAATGAACCCCAATGCCTCTCTCACAAGAAAAACAGAATAGGTAAATTTAGACCTGTTTAGCAATTAATGTTCCAATGTTTCATCACATTTAAAATGACATGGGTACTCAGTAGATTGCTACTTTTTAACTTAATTTAGTTTCAAGTTACCAAAATTTGAAGGGACTTTTCCAAATGGAGTTTTCCAAAATATAATTATTCCCATGAAAGTGTGAAAGTGTTAGTCGCTCAGTCAAGTCCAATTCTTTGGGACCCCATGAACTGTAGCCTGCCAGACTCCTCTCTGTCCATGGGATTCCACAGGCAAGAACACTGAAATCGGTAGCCATTCCCTTCTCCAGGGCATCTTTCTGACCCAGGGATGGAACCCAGGTCTCCTGCATTGCAGGAGGATCCTTTTTCATCTGAGCGACCAGGGAAGCCCAATTATTCCCATCAGTTCAGTTCAGTTCAGTCACTCAGTCATGTCTGACTCTTTGTGCCAGGCCTCCCTGTCCATCACCAACTCCTGGAGTCTACTCAAACTCATGTCCATCGAGTTGGTGATGCCATCCAGCCATCTCATCCTCTGTCATCTCCTTCCTTCTTTTCCTGCCCCCATCCTTCCCAGCATCAGGGTCTTGTCCAATGAGTCAACTCTTCACATGAAGTGGCCAAAGTCTTAGAGTTTCAGCTTTAGCATCAGTCCTTCCAATGAACACCCAGGACTGATCTCCTTTAGGATGGACTGGTTGGACTTCCTTGCAGTCCAAGGGACTCTCAAGAGTCTTCTCTAACACCACAGTTCAAAAGCATCAATTCTTCTGCGCTCAGCCTTCTTCACAGTCCAACTCTCACATCCATACATGACCACTGGAAAAACCATAGCCTTGACTAGACGGACCTTTGTGGCAAAGTAACATCTCTGCTTTTTAGGTTGGTCATAACTTTTCTTCCAAGGAGTAAGCGTCTTCCAAGGAGCTGTCTAAATTAACTAGATCGACAAATTTGACATAAGTACTAGGCATTAATTTAATACTGAATACTTCCCAGTTCACATGAACCTGAAATTCAGTTAGATAATTTCTCTTACATTTATAATTGTTTGGCTTGTAATTGCTAATTCTTCTTTAAGCCAATTAAAGAGAACTCATCCACAAATCAACCACAGACATATTATTCAAAGACAAAGACACAAAACAGAGACCTCCTAGTTCTCAATTCAGATTTTAGCCCTGAGTAATGTGCAGCAATGTAAAACCCATCAGTTTACAAAAGCGGTTGAATTAGTGTTGGATTTCTGGCAAATAGAGCAAATTAAGCTCACTTGTCAGATGGCTATATATTTAGAGACAAGGCACTTACAATTTCTATTTACAATTCTTGACAACATAATTTGAAATTACAATCAGTTTTGAAATTAATTTACCCTTACCCTCTTTTCAAAATCTGCTTTTAAAAAAGATAGCAGAGATGAGCATTCCAGAGAAGACCAGATACAACTTTTTTCTATTTGGAACCAGTCTGTTGTTCCATGTCCAATTCTATCTGTAGCTTCCTGAACTGCACGTAGGTTTCTCAAGAGGCAGATCAAAATTTACTTAAAACTCCTATCTCAGTCATGTTTACTGAAAAGTTTAATCATGTCAGGTTATTTTTCTCACAGAGAGGGTGGTGCCACCCACTCCAGTACTCTCGCCTGGAAAATCCCGTGGATGGAGGAGCCTGGTGGGCTGCAGTCCGTGGGGTCGCTAAAGGTTGGACACAACTGAGGGACTTCACTTTCACTTTTCACTCTCGTGCACTGGAGAAGGAAATGGCAACCCACTCCAGTGTTCTTGCCTGGAGAATCCCAAGGACGGGGGAGCCTGGGGGGCTGCCGTCTATGGGGTCGCACAGAGTCAGACACGACTGAAGCGACTTGGCAGTGGCGGCAGTATTTTTCTCAGTGAAAGATTTTACAATAAAAACAGTATGCACTTATTGATTTCCAACAACGCTAGGTACAAGAAAAGTATATTTCTTAATTTTGATAATACAGAGAAGTCTGTATTTATTCAACCCACAAACTTAAGCCAGACCAGTTAATTTTTATAGCACCAGAGACCTGATCATTTTCCTGCTTGAATTTTAAAAGATCTTCCCCCACCCCTCATTTTGGGGGATCACAGATGGATCAGGTATTTCCTGAGAGTCCTGGCAGAATAGGCTTCCCAGGTGGTGCTAGTGGTAAAGATCCCACTTTCCATGAAGGAGACATGAGAGATACAGGTCCAGTCCCTGGGTCTAGAAGATCCCCTGGAATAGGAAATGGTAACCCACTGCAGTATTCTTGCCTGAAGAATCCCATGAACAAAGGAGCCTGGCAGCAGAATAGTTACACTGCAAAGGCAGAGGAGAGGGATGAAGGTTCCTCATTTCTTTTTTGTTCTTTAAACTCCCACTAAGTTGGCTCAGTGGGTAAAGAATCTGCCCGCAATGCAGGAGACACAGAAGATCCGAGTTTGATCCCTGTGTTGGGAAGATCCTCTGGAAAAGGAAAAGCGACCCACTCCAGTATTCTTGTGTGGAAAACCCCACACACAGAGGAGCCTGGTGGACTACAGTCCAAACGGTCACAAGAAGGCAGACATGGCTAAGCTCACAGGCAAGTGACCCAAGGCTGGAGTGTCAAACCACGTGGGTTGCATTTGTATTTCAAGGCATAGGTGCTCCACCATGCCCACAATGTCAGCAGAGACTTGCAGGAGCAGTTGGGTAGACAAACCTAAATAAAACAAAGATACCAATGACAGAAACTTAAAGACACAAGAAGTATTCAGGATTAAGGGGGTGTGGGGTATAGGACTAAGGGAGAGGTAAAGGAAGGAGGGATTAAAAAAAAACTGAAAAAAAAGAAAGTGACAGAAAGAGGTTGCAGTTTCAATCCACGCCCTTGTGAGTGTCTATTCAGGACCAACCTGTGTGCTTCCAGAAAGGGCCAGTTAAGGAGGAAGCACTCTGTGCACTGCCCACTGGGGTGATCAAGCCTGGAAACCAGCCAGTTGTACGTTGTTGTGGGACTCTAACCCAGAGGTGGGACTCACCCATGTGTACACCAGTGTATGGGAATCTGCTGCAGCACTTCAGCAAAGGGTCACACATCCCAGTCTGTCTCAAATTGGGGGAAATATAAGAGATATACAGAAAACAAATTGCAAACTGGAAAATGTAATTCCAACTGTATTAATAATCACATTCCTGTGAATAGATTAAACACTCAAAGACAAAAATTGATAGATTGTATTTAAAAGAACAAAGTCGTTATCAACGTCAACTCTGTGATGTGGAGGAAAGAAAGAAAGGGAGAGAAAGGTAAGAAGGGAGGAATGGAAAAGGAAAGAGAAGAAGATAGAGAAATAAGAAAGTAAAGGAATCCAACTTTAAATGGAAAAATTAGAACCTTTAGTGCAGAAGAGATGATCCTATATGTTAGAAAACTCCAGTGAACCCATCAAAGCAATGTAAAACAAGACAAAACAGACTAGGATGAATAAACAAGTGTAGGAAGTTCATAGGAAGCAATATTTGTTATAAAATAAAATGCATTTATGTATTCTAGGTACAAAAATATGAAAAGAGTATTAACAAAATAATTTCATTCCTAATAGCATGGAAAAGAAAATACTAGCAATAAACATAATGAAGTGTAAGATCTGTACACTGAAAACTATAAAACATTGCTGATAGAAATTAAAGGTCTATACAAAGAGAAATAGTTCATTTTCATGGATCAGGAGATTTCATATTATGAAGAAAGCAACTCCTCAAATTGGTCTATAAATTCAATGCATTCCCAATGAAAATTCTAGCAGGCTTTTTTTGGGTAGAATTTGACAGCTGATCCTAAAATTCATAGGGAAATTCAAATGATGTAAAATAGCCTAAATAATTTGGCAATAAATTAACGCTGGAGAACTTTCATTACCTGATTTGAATTTTACCATAATACATACTAATTGAGACAGTGGACTTCTGGCACAGGAAAACAATACAGTTCAATGGCACAGTATTGAGAGTCCAGGAATATAATCTTTTTGTTATGAATTGATTTTCAACAAATGTTCTAAAACAATTCAATATGAGAAAGAGTAATTTTTCTTTTTTAACCAAGAAAAGGTGCTGGTACAAATGGATATCCACAAGAAAGATGAAAAACTCAGAAACGGAAACCTATTATATCTGGTAGGTAAAAATGAACTAAAACTTGATCATGGTTTCAATTGTAGGAAACAACTTTACACTTTCTCAGAGAATACAGAGGAGAAACTCTTCATGGTCTCTTATATAACATGCAAAGCATGAGTTACACAAGAAAAAGTAGTAAATTAGACTCATTAAACATCAGTGAAGGCAGAGTCCAGGTAGCCCTGTCGTTTTGACTAGGCCACTGGATGCCTGGCCTTGGTTTTCCCCTCTGTGAAGTGATGGGACCCTCCTGGTTGCGACACTTGGGGTCTCTACTGTAGGTGGCGGGGGAGTCTCCACAGTGTGTGGGAAACCCAAGGTGACGGGAGGATCTACGGTGGCTGGGACGTGGAGGCCGGTGGCCGCGGCAGGCCAGTCTGCGGTCCCAGGACTTGCACGTCTGCGGAGCTGTCCTCGTTAACTCCGCCTGGCTCCCTTCCACCGCCCACTGCTTTCTCAAGTGAGTCTAGAGCCTAGGCTGCCAGCGCAGGTGCTGGCAGGGGAGGGGGATGGTGTCCCACATTAGCTCCTCTGGGCAGTCTGTGGCCTTCAGAGGCATGTCGTTCCTGCCTTTGGCCTGTGTCCCCTCCACTTGAACTGTCCTCTCCACTCACCTGCCCAGATCCTCCTCATGCTCTGCCCTCAGCCCCTGTATCTGTTCCCCAACACAGGTGTGCCTCAGGAGAGCGGCAGTGTCTGTCCTCACTGCCATTTGGTGTGGACCCATCTCAGATCAAAGCTTCTTCTCAATGTCCCCTTATTTCCAGGTGTAGACTCTAGGCAGGGGCCTGGGACTGCGTGTATGACCAGCAGCTGGGCAATTCTTATTGTGTGCTAAGTCCCTTCAGTCGTGTCCGACTCTTTGCAATGCTATGGATTGTAGCCCTCCAGGCTCTTCTGTCCATGGGATTCTCCAGGCAAGAATACTGGAGTGGGTTGCCATTTCCTTCTCCAGGGCAATTCTTATTACTCCTGCAAAACTGTGTGCCCAGGAGGAGTCATGGTCACTGGCGTGTGTGCAGATAGCCGTGGTGCCAGGCTGCATAAGGGGAGGTGGGCTCCCTGGGAGGGTGACAGGGCTGCTCAGGAGTCTAATTCACCTAGCCTTCTGGGGCTGGCTTAGTTACAGACTTCTGAACAGAGGAGGAGGGGTCACCAGGGAGTTCAGGTATCACAGTCCAGGTCTGGGCACAAGAGCTTTGAGGGCTCAGAGTCTGTCAGCACCCACTCTGTGCCACGCTCCATGCAAGCCCCTCTGTGGCATCAGGGTGAAGTGGCAAATCCCACTTTGCCTTATCTCCATCCTAAGAGAAAGCCCACCATGGGTGAGAAGGGCAGAGCACATGGAGCGGGGGTGGGAGGGTCAGGAGAAGGGCTGTGGAGGAGTGCCTGCTGGAGGGCAAGGATTGGGTGAGGGTCTCCAAGTAGACGAGGTGTGGAGAAAGATTGAAGGCTGGAGGAGAAGGGGATGACAGAGGATGAGTTGGTTGGATGGCATCACCAACTCAATGGACATGAGTTTGAGTAAACTCAGGGAGTTGCTAATGGAGAGGGAGGCCTGGCATGCTGCAGCCCATGGGTTGGCAGAGAGTCAGACACGACTGAGCATGTGAACTGAACTGAACTGGTTTCAGCACCTGTGCTGGGGAAACAAGGTGAGGTTCCATTTCCTGCACCCAGTTGCTCATTTATTTAACAAATATTTGGTAAATCTTTGTAACTAAGTGGAGAAGCAGGACTTGGGCAAGGAGGTGTTTAAAGAAAAGAGATGGTCAAGAAGAGTGTGGGGCCAGAGCTGGGTTGTATGGGGTCTCTGGAAGGGTAAAGTGAAAGAGAACTGACCCAGAATGCCTGCTGTGTACAATCAAAAGGCCTTCATTTGATGATCCCACTGAGGACATTTCCAGCGCAAGGATTCAGTGCTTCTGCCATTCTAGTTTCTAATGGAGAAAGCAGCCATATGTCTGAAACTGTAAATAGAATATCAATTAGCCTCAAGAAAGAAGGCCTCCTGAACATTCAAAATGGATGGACAGAAGCTGTCTGGCATCACGTGGAGTGGATGGGTCCAGAGGTGTGTGGGCAGCTAGATGAGGATGCAGGGAAAGAGCTAGTCCCCACGTGGAGATGATGGTGGCAGTGTGCCTTTCCTCCTCCAGGAAATCCTAATCCCCAGGGAACTATCGGGCTCTGTTAGGAAGCACCCAGCTGTACCCGCACACCCAGCACACCCAGGAGGTGTCTGTGAGCCGGATTATCACACACCCGGACTTTGAGAAGTTCCATCCCTTTGGGAGTGATATTACCATATTGCAGCTGTGCTTTCCCGTGAACTTCGCCTCCTGCCTTCCAGTCCCTGGCATGAAGGTCGCCAGTAACTCATCCTGCTGGATAACTGGCTGGGGGATGCTCAACGAAGAAAGTAAGAGGTTATGGGGGAATTGTGGGGAATGAGAGGAGGAGGAGGAAGCGGAGAAGGACAGGAGCAAAGAAGGGAGGTATGGCTCTACCTGAGTGGCCTCCAGGCAAAGGTCCCCTTGGCCCACTATGCTTCATTTCCAGAAGACTGGACCATTCTAGTTCTAGTTCTGAAAGTGTGTGATTCTAAGGCTTTAGTGTTCCCTAAAGTGTAAAGCTCTGGGAATCTGACTTTGGAATCAAGATCTGAGTTCTTGAAGTCTTTCTGGTTCTTGATTCCAACGTTTAAATCAACCATAGATCTGAGATGACTTGATCCAACTCAAAGGTCATGTTGAGGCATGACTCCTTCCAGGTCACTGAGAAACTCTCTGATTTCCCAGTGCCATAGGAGGCGTTGGGAAAAGTAGAAAGAAAACTGAAGTATAACCTCTGACCTCTGAACCTGCCTGATCAGTTTAGAATGATTATGACTTAGAGGGTTTCACTCTCTGAAACTCACTTTGCTCTTCTCCCAGCTCAGGTCAGTTATCTACTTTGTAGTGTTATTAGGCAAACTGAATAACAGGAAAAAATTGTATTTTTTAAGATTGAAAGAGGAGAAATCTAGGCCAAAAGTTATGAATAACTTATAAGCAAGAGTCTTCATTAAGGAAAGGAGTGTTTATGACTTGGTGAAATGATTATGCAAAATTATGGAGGGAAAGAATATTTATTTGTAATTGTTTGTAGGGTCATAATTTGGTATGATGTTCTACAGAGGTGTTATAAGCATTTTGAATAGATTCTGTCTTCATTGGGTGGGATGTTCCAGCATCCATGGTCCTTGCTTATTAGTGTGTCAGTAACAGTAATTATAGGACAACCAACCAGGTCTCCAGAATTCTTACAGCACACATGCACACACAACACACCCAAACACACACAATACATGTATACCACACTTAACACACACACACACACACACACACAGACAGGTTCCTCCTTGACATCAGGGACCCTGTCTTTCTTGTTTCAATATCCCAGTCCATGCCCCAGGCAGGGCCTGCCACCTGGTAGGTATCCCACTGCTGCCCCCGGGTCCTTCCTGGACCTCCAGACTGGTCCAGCTCCCACCCTGTGTGCTCTATGTTACTCTCCATGTAGCTGTCTGAGTATTTGCTTTAGAGCAGGAGTCATGCTAGTCCCTGCTCATCACCCCCAGTGCCTTCTCATTTCTACTTAAAATAAGGTCGAAACTCCCTGGCTTGCCTCTCAGGCCCCATTCCCCTCTCTCATCTACTGCATCCCTCACCCACACCACCCCAGCCAGCCGGCCTCCTTCCTGCCTTGACGATACCAAGGCGGTTCCCACCTCAGGTCTCCACCTTGACTATCTCCTGGACTCATTTGCTTTTCCAACTAAGCTCATCATGCCTTTTTCATAACACATGCAGCTTGGCTGCTGCTCTGAGCAGTTTTACTCGATCACGTGAGCTAAAACAGACAACCCCTCATAGCACATCTTGTTTTATTTCCTTTACACCACTTATTAGATCTAAAATAATGATACTTATTTCATTTAACCTCTCTGCCCCAACTAAAAATGCTAGTATCATTAGCTAAAAGATACTTAACATGAAGACAGAGGAATAAATGAGTAAACTGGATGAAGAATAAATGAGTGATAGGGTGAGAGGATGGATGGCGGGAAGGTGGGAGGATGAATGGGTGGAAGGGAAGATGGTTGGGGGGTTGGTTGAAAGGATGGTGGGCAGAGAGATGGAGTGAGTGGGTCTACTGATGGAGGGGAGAATGGAGAGATGGGTGAAAAGATGAGTGTAGAGGCAAATGGATGGAAGAATGAGTGGGTGAATGGGATATGAGGGAAGATTGGCAGTAGGATGGAGGGACAAGTGGATGGAAAGCAAGGTTAGTGATGGACAAAAGGTGAGTGGATGGGATGGTTTGTGAAAGGGTAGATAGGTTGGTGAATTTTTGCTAAGCACCAGTGAGTGGCAGGTGCTGGAGGGATTTGCCATTTTCCTTTGTGAAATAGTGTGGCTGTTATTATAAAAGAGGTAGAAGGAATAGGATGAGTTTGGAAAAGTTTGAGAAACAGGTGAGGGCTTATTAAGCATAGGTAGAAGTCTGAAACAAGGATGAAAGCTCAGCTATGTGGAGAAAACCCCACATTGAAGTGTAGTGCTGACGATAAGGCAGAGCTCTGTAGCTCGGCTACAGCATCCTTCCCTGATTTCCTACTTATCCTCAGAGCACCTCTGCCCTGCATCCTCACAGTGTCTTCCCTCTGCGTGTTTCTGTCCACATTTCCCCTTATAAGGGCACCATTTGCAAAGCAAGGGCACCCCACTCCAGTACTCTTGCCTGGAAAATCCCATGGGCGGAGGAGCCTGGTAGGCTGCAGTCCATGGGGTCGCTAAGAGTGGGACACGACTAAGGACTTCACTATCACTTTTCCCTTTCATGCATTGGACAAGGAAATGGCAACCCACTCCAGTGTTCTTGCCTGGAGAATCCCAGGGACGGGGGAGCCTGGTGGGCTGCCGTCTGTGGGGTCGCACAGAGTCGGACACAACTGAAGTGACTTAGCAGTACCCGGACCCATCCTAGTGGCCTCATTTTAACTTGATTATCTCTTTAAAAGCTCTACTCCAAATAAAGTCACATTTGGGGACTGCTCTGGTCGTACAGTGGTTAAGACACCAGGCTTCCTCTGCAGGGGGCATGGGTTCAGTCTCTTGTTGAAGAGCCCACAACCCACATGCTAGACTGCGCAGACAAAAAAAAGTCACATTCTGAAGTTCCGGAGGTTAGGACTCAACATAAGAATTTTCTGTGTGTTAGTTGCTCATTCACATCTGCCTCTGTGACCCCATGGAGTATATAGCCTGCCAGGCTCCTCTGTCCATGGAATTCTCCAGGCAAGAATACTGGAGTAGGTTGCCCATTCCCTTCTCCAGGGGATCTTCTCAACCCCAGGATCAAACCTGGGTCTCCCGCATTGCAGGCAGATTCTTTACCACCTCAGCCAAAGAACTGGGGTTGGGGGTGTCAGAATTCAGCCCGTATTAGGAAGTAAGACATATTGTCAGGTGTCTGTACTGCAGGGGAGTAAGAATCTTTCTCAAAGTAAAGAAGCATCACTCCCCAGGTTTGGAGAAGGGACGACCTACTCCCTGTGGAGGTAAGGGGATGTTCCCCGCATCAGGACAGTTGAGCTGGACTGAAGTACATGACCCAGGCCATGAGGAAGGGGGTTCCTGCCTACGGTACAGAAGGCTCTTGCATGTGGGGGATCTGGAGACTGAGTGGGAGACAGAGCGAGGAGACTCTTGCCAGGCTGCGAGCTGAGGTCCAGTCTGGCAGTCCTCACACCTCTGCTCCTAAAATTGACTCCCGGCAGTTCCTCACCCACCCCCATGTCCTCTCACCCACCCCCATGATCCCTCACCCACCCTAT
>SJXQ01012581.1:0-156232 GCA_006408695.1 Aepyceros melampus
CATATTTCTCAAGTTGCTACTCACAGATGGAACTAAGCTGATAGTCACAAATTGTATTAAGAGGCTGTTTCTCCCTGGAAATAAGAATGAACCCAATGGAGCAATTCTCTTACACTCCAATGGTTAGGATTTCTCCTTTTAGCACAAACGGTGCAAGTTCAATCTCTGGTCAGAGAGCTAAGATCTCACATGCCTTGCAGGGAAAAACCCAAAACATAAAACAGAAGCAGTATAGTATCAAATGCAATAATGACTCTTTTTTAAAAAAGGAGGAACACTATGATTATTTACTAAAAATATTATTTTACCAGCTGAAAAATATTATTTACAGCTCTCTCAGGTTGCTAACTATTCAGAGGAGGGGACTCAGGTAATTTAAAGAAAAAAAATTTACATTCATGGCCATTTTTCAAGGATATATATTTTAAATGACAATAGCACTAATAAATACTCCTCTTCAGATAGCTTTATGTTTAAACCTTGCCAAGTCACTTCTTTAGCTTCATTGGCTAGTGCACAAACTTCAAATTTTTTCTTCCCTTAAATTAATCCAGTCTAAACATATCAGTGACTAACTCTGTATGTGCAATCTAAATGTCAGCATTCTCCACCAACTTAGTAAAGGGCTCTTGTGTAAGGAAATCCTAAGAATTATATTCCAGAGACATTGTTTCCATCTAAAAACATTAACACTGATTAAGTCAAAATAACCCTGCATTTGAAAGAAGAAAAGATTTTGGTTTCTTTGAGAGGTGTGTGGCCTGTTTTCAGGTACTCTAATAAATAATCCTAAGACTTATAAATNTTATATTCCAGAGACATTGTTTCCATCTAAAAACATTAACACTGATTAAGTCAAAATAACCCTGCATTTGAAAGAAGAAAAGATTTTGGTTTCTTTGAGAGGTGTGTGGCCTGTTTTCAGGTACTCTAATAAATAATCCTAAGACTTATAAATTATAAAATAAAAATGAGACATTATTTAACTGAATTCAATAAGCTTATTTTCATTTTATTTGCAAGCAACTGAAAGAAAATTAGTTCTGTTTATTTTTTTAAAAAAAAAGAAAATTAAATTCTCTTATGATCCAATTTGTAAGTCTTAGAAGAGACCTTAAAACTATATTTAGCATTTCGTGTCTGCATGTTTAATGCCTTTGTTTAATCAATCCACAACTTCAAAGCTAACATCACTGACCAAATCAGTAGCGATTTGTAATTTATTTGGATTGACTTTGACTTTTACTTAATAATAAAATATCTTATAGTTTCTTCTCAAATAACATTCAGGTTGACAGTTTGTATAAGAACTGACAAGAGGTTTACAGTGACCTGAAAAATATAAGCATTGCATAGCACTGGACAGATATAAGGTTGAAGAATCAATTATTAGAATAAGTTGAACTAACAGTGCATATCAGCTGCTCAGTCATGTCCAACTTTGCAACCCCATGGACCGCAGCCGGCCAGACTCCTCTGTCCATGGGATTCTCCAGGCAAGAATACTGGAGTGTGTTGTTATTCTCTTCTCCAGGGGATCTTCCTGACCCAGGGATCAAACTTGAGTCTCCTGCATGCAGGCAGATTCTTTACTGCCTGAGCTACCAGGGAAGCTCAGGAGGATAGAAATGTTAGATAAAGGACTATCTGGTGCCCAGAGCCTCAGATAACAAGGAAACAATGGGAAAATAGGCAACAATGAATGCATTTGCAACCCCATGGACCGCAGCCGGCCAGACTCCTCTGTCCATGGGATTCTCCAGGCAAGAATACTGGAGTGTGTTGTTATTCTCTTCTCCAGGGGATCTTCCTGACCCAGGGATCAAACTTGAGTCTCCTGCATGCAGGCAGATTCTTTACTGCCTGAGCTACCAGGGAAGCTCAGGAGGATAGAAATGTTAGATAAAGGACTATCTGGTGCCCAGAGCCTCAGATAACAAGGAAACAATGGGAAAATAGGCAACAATGAATGCATATATGTAAGAATGTTAAAGAAAGAAAGTGAAGTCGCTCAGTCATGTCCAACTCTTTGGGACCCCATTGATTGTAGCCTATCAGTCTCCTCCGTCCATGGGATTTTCCAGGCAAGAGTGCTGGAGTGGGGTGCCATTTCCTTTTCCAGGGGATCTTCCTGACCCAGGAATCGAACCGGGTCTCCCGCATTGCAGGCAGACACTTTACCGTCGGAGCCACCAGGGAAGCCCATAGGAATGTTAGGGGTGGGGCAAAGGTAGAAATGAAGGAAAAGAAGAATGGGCTAATATATTTTAAACAAGTTTTAACATTTAGTTCTGCTTATTTTTTTAAAAAAAAGAAAATTAAATTCTCTTATGATCCAATTTGTAAGTCTTAGAAGAGATCTTAAAACTATATTTAGCATTTCTTGTCTGCATGTTTAATGCCTTTGTTTAATCAATCCACAACTTCAAAGCCAACATCACTGACCAAATCAGTAGCGATTTGTAATTTATTTGGATTGACTTTGACTTTTACTTAATAATAAAATATCTTATAGCTTCTTCTCAAATAACATTCAGGTTGACAGTTTGCATAAGAACTGACAAGAGGTTTACAGTGACCTGAAAAATATAAGCATTGCATAGCACTGGACAGATATAAGGTTGAAGAATCAATTATTAGAATAAGTTGAACTAACAGTGCACATTAGCTGCTCAGTCATGTCCAACTTTGCAACCCCATGGACCGCAGCCGGCCAGACTCCTCTGTCCATGGGATTCTCCAGGCAAGAATACTGGAGTGTGTTGTCATTCTCTTCTCCAGGGGATCTTCCTGACCCAGGGATCAAACTTGAGTCTCCTGCATGCAGGCAGATTCTTTACTGCCTGAGCTACCAAGGAAGCTCAGGAGGATAGAAATGTTAGATAAAGGACTATCTGGTGCCCAGAGCCTCAGATAACAAGGAAACAATGGGAAAATAGGCAACAATGAATGCATATATGTAAGAATGTTAAAGAAAGAAAGTGAAGTCGCTCAGTTGTGTCCAACTCTTTGGGACCCCATGATTGTAGCCTATCAGGCTCCTCCGTCCATGGGATTTTCCAGGCAAGAGTGCTGGAGTGGGTTGCCATTTCCTTTTCCAAGGGATCTTCCTGACCCAGGAATCGAACCGGGTCTCCCGCACTGCAGGCAGGCACTTTGCCATCGGAGCCACCAGGGAAGCCCATAGGAATGTTAGGGGTGGGGCAAAGGTAGAAATGAAGGAAAAGAAGAATGGGCTAATATATTTTAAACAAGTTTTAACAACTGATTAACAGATATTCATAAACATACAATAAAAGTTAATTTTTTCATAGGGAAGTCAGTGGTTGCTTAGTTCCATAATTAGCCCTTACAGCAATCTTAGGAATTAGATAATATCTTCAAAGCAAGCACAGTTGATGTTCAATTTAATGACCAAGCATATTTAGCATCTGCTCTACGTGAAGCTGTCTGCTAAATATCATGTCTCTAAGCGACAATGCACCAAATGTTCTATAGTATTCCCAGTATTTAATACCCCATGGCTGAAGATGAACACAGCAATCTTTCCTATTTATCTTTCTTAATCAGGTATTGCGCTGACTATTCTACAGCCACAGATATTGAAGTTAACTCTTTAAAGATTCATTTCTTATACTTTACCTTAAACTTTAAGCTCTACTGTATTTAAAACAAAGAGATTCTATTTCCTAAATGTATTCTTATACATTGATACCCTAAAATGAGGAGAGTGTTCTCTTGGATTATACCAAGAGGATCTGCCCCAACTCTGACCACTCATCAAAAGATAGAGTAAGACTTCTTGTGAGGTATGAGATAATATCACCCAAACCACTATGATATTTATAACTCCTGGCAGTCAATCACAACTACCAGTATTCTCAAGAAATATTAATAGAACTAGAGAATAAATAAACTTTAAAAATTCACAGGTGATCCAGATTTTTGAGTTATCAGTCATGGACTTTAAAATAATTGTGATTACTATTTTTAAGAAAAGAGATGAAAATGGAGATTTTTCACAAAAATTGAAACACAAGAAAAATGTGAAATTCAAGAACTTTAAGATAACTAAGTTAGGAACACAGTAAATGAATTTAACTTGTAGAATGTAACTGTAGAAGGAACTAGTGAATTAAAAGACAGATCAGTTCAGTTCAGTTGCTCAGTCGAGTCCGACTCTTTGCGACTCCATGAATCGCAGCATGCCAGGCATCCCTGTCCATCACCATCTCCCGGAGTTCACTCAGACTCATGTCCATTGAGTCCGTGATGCCATCCAGCCATCTTATCCTCTGTCGTCCCATTCTTCTCCTGCCCCCAATCCCTCCCAGCATCAGGGTCTTTTCCGATGAGTCAACTCTTCACATGAGGTGGCCAAAGTACTGGAGTTTCATCTTTAACATTATTCCTTCCAAAGAAATCCCAGGGTTGATCTCCTTCAGAATGGACTGATTGGATCTCCTTAAAGTCCAAAAGACAGATCAGTATAATATAAATATAAGCATACAGAAGATAAAAATAGAAAATGCAGATTACAATGTAAAATACATGGGCCATAGTGAATATGTCTATATGGTATAATTCAAGCCTTGGGTGAGAGAGAAAGAATGAAGTGGAAATAATATTTAAAGAGTAATAATCCTTATCTAGGTTGACTAGGTAAAAAAGAGAAAATTCAAATTATAAACATTATGAATGAAAGAAGGAAATTATTATAGACATTCAGAAAAAATATGTAAAGTAATATTAAGAACAAGTATACAGCAAATTAGATAACTTAGATGAAGTGGAAGAGTTTCTAGAAATCCTAATTACCAAAAATGACTGAAGAATAAATTTAAAAAATCTGAGCAGAACTATAATAAGTAGACAGACTCCATTAATAGTCTTAAAACCCTCCCAGATCCTAATGGCTTCCTTGGTAAATTCTTCTAAACATTTAAAGAAGAATTAATACCATTTTTCACAAACACTTTCCATGAAACAGGGTAGAAAAGAACGATTCCCAGCTCACTGTATGAAAACAAATATTATCCTGATGCCAAAACCAGGCAAAGCTATATAAGAAAAAAAGCTACAAGCCAATAGCTCTTATGAATATATATGGAAAAATCCTGTCAAACAAAATCCAGCAAACTACAGAAAAGATTATACACTACAATCAAATGAGATTTATTTCAGGAATTCAAGTGAGAACTAATATCCAAAATTCAATTAATATGAATGGGTGACCAAGAGCTCAGTAGGAAGATCCTGAGCTCACCTCCTCCAATAAGCACACCAAATTACTACTATTTACAGAGCAAATTTCTATGAGAAGAATCTGAAGATCAGCAGAAAATATTTTCCACAACTAAAGATATAATGAAGGCATCATAACGGAATGGGTAGAAGACGTGGAGACATGGTATACGCAGGTCATACTCCCCTGATAAGTAACCCACAAACAAAAGATGATCACAGTTGCAGAGGTTCTCCTCAAGGAGTGAGAAGTTCAACTCTCACATCAGGGAGAACCCCAAGCCAGGGGTTCTATACCAGGAAGATGAGTCCTCAACCCAGGGTTCTCCACCAAGAAGATGAACATCTGGCTTTGAAGATCTGTGGGACTTGTATGCAAGAGAGTCTGAAAGTTGTAAAAGAAACAGACTCCACTTTTCAAGGGTGCACACAAAAGCTCACACATTTCAAGGCCCAGCACAGAGGCAGTAATTTGAAAGAAGTTTGGGTGAGACCCATTTTGCTGATACTGTGGAGCCAACTAGAACGGCAGGAGGACACGAGGACTCCCCCTGAACACACAGACACTGGCAGGCACTTTAGGCACCTTGTTGTACCATGAGAACGCTAGAGATGGTATGCAGCATTCTGAAATCCTACCTCCATCCAGCCTATTAGCACCAGGGGCTTACTGTCTTCCAGCAGACTTGCCTCAGCACCAGGCATACCAGCACATGCTGTGAGCTGCTCCAAGAGCCGGCCTTGACCATCTGCATGCCAGCAGCCACTGCATGAGGCAGTGCTTGAGAGCCAAATGGGCCAGGGTGTAGCCCCGCCTCCTAATGTGCTCACAGTAATCAGCCCGNGGACTGAGGATGAGATGGCTGGATGGCATCACAGACTCGATGGACATGAGTCTGAGTGAACTCCAGGAGATGGTGATGAACAGGGAGGCCTGGCATGCTATGATTCATGGGGTTGCAAAGAGTCACACACAACTGAACCGAACTGAACTGAACACAAGACTATATCACTAAGATTGGAAAACATAATCTACCTACTTAATATGTAGAAATAAACATAGAGACTTAGACAGAATGAAGAGACAGATAAATAATTTCCAAATGAAGGAACAAGATAAAACCTCAGAAAAACAACTAAATGAAGTGGAGATAAGCATTCTACAAATAAGTTCAAGGTAATGATTATAAAGATGCTTAGTAAACAGGGGAGAAGATATGAATAAATATAAATTTATTAAAAAGAAAAATGAATAAATGAAAACAGTGAGACATTTAACAAAGTTATAAAGAACTAAACAGAGTTAAAGAATATAGTAACTGAAATAAAAATACATCAGAAGAAATCAACAATAGATTAGATGCAATAGAGGACTGAATTAATGGAGTAGAAGACAGAATATTGGAAATTAGTCAAGTGGAACAGAACCAAAAAAAAAAAAAAGCCAAAAAACAATTCTTAATGAGATAATTTAAGGGACCTCTGGTACAACATCAAGAATTATAGGAGTCCCAGAAGAAGAAAGAGCACAAAATCTATTTGAAGAAATAACAGTTGAAAAATTCCCTAACCTGGGAAAGAAAATAGACATTTATGTCCAGAAAGCACAGAGGGTTCAAAATAAGATGAAATCAATAAAGAAAATTCAACCTTAAAGAACAAATTAGATCAGATCAACTTAATAAGTAAATATATATGTATAGAATATTCCATCTAAAAGCAACAGAATACATGTTCTTTTCAAGTGTGCATGAAACATTATATAGAATAGATCACATGCTAGGCCCTAAAATAAGTCACAGTAAATTTAAGAAGGTTGAAATCATATCAAACATCCTTTCTAACCACAATTCAATAAGTCTAGAAATCAAGTACGGAGATCAAAAAATTGCAAAAAACAAATACACAAACACATGGAGGCTAAAAATTATGCTACTAAACAACCAATGAATCACTGAAGAAATCAATGAGAAAATCAAAAAATACTTGGAGACAAATGAAAATGGGGAAAAAAATGATTAAAAATTTGTGGGATACACCATAGTTCTCAGAAGGAAGTTTATAATAATGCAAGCCTACCTCAAGAAAAGAAATTAAAAAAAGATAAATACTTCGTCCTTACACATAAGAAACTAGAAAAAGAACAAACTAAACCCAAAGTTAGTATATGAAAAGAAATGATAAAAATCAGAGCAGAAAATTAAATGAAATGATGCTTTTAAAAAATAGAATGGATTAGTGCCTACTAAGAGCTAGTTTTTTGAAAAGATAAATCAAATGTATAAACCTTTGGCCAGATTCTTCATGAAAAAGAGAGAAGTCCTCCCAAAATAAAACCAGAAATGAAGTTACAACTGACACCATAGAAATGAAAAGGATCGAAAGAGATTTCTATAATTAAAAACGAGTAATATGTACAAACTAAAAGAAATGGATACATTTCTACAAATGTGCAATCTCCCAAGACTGAATAAGAAATAGAAAATATTATTACCAGTTATAAAATTTAACTAGTAATATTTTTAAAAACCCAACAAACAAAATTCCAGGACTAGAGACAGCTTCACATGTGAATTCTAAAAAACATGTAAATAGGAGTTAATACCTACCCTTCACAAGCTATCCCAAAAAAGGAAAAATAATGCTTTTAAACTCATTCCCCATGGTTATTCCCTCATTCCCTCACTCTTGTATCAAAACCAGACAGACATCATACACACACAAAAAAATTACACTCCAATATCACAAATGAACATAGATACAAAAATTCTCAACAAAGTATTAACAAACTGAATTCAACAATGTATTAAAAGGACCACCCACCATAATCAAGTAATATATATAACAAGGATGAAGAACAATTCAATATCCACAAATAAATCAATGAGACACATGACATTAACAAATTGAAGAATAAAATTATATGATCTCTCAATAAATGTAGCAAATGCTTTTGATGAAATTCAGCATCCATTTGTGATAAAAATTCTCGACAAAGTGGGTACAGAGGGAACATACCTCAAATTAATAAAGGCAATATATGATCAACCCGTAGCTAACATTATTCACATTGTTAAAAACCTAAAAGCATTTCCTCTAAGGTTATGAATAAGACAAAGATGTCCACTTTCACCACTTTTATTTAACATAGAATTGGAAGTCCTAACCACAGTAATCAAATATGAAAAAAGAAATAAATCCAAATTGAAAAGAAGTGAAGCTGTCACTGTTTGTAAATAACATGACACTATATATAGAAAACCCTAAAGATGACACTGAAAAGCTATTAGAAGTAATAAGTTAATTCAGTAAATTTCCAGAATACAAAATTAATATATACAAATCTGTTAAATTTCTATACACTAGTACTCTTGCCTGGAAAATCCCATGGACGGAGGAGCCTGGTGGGCTGCAGTCCATGGGGTCGCTAAGAGTTGGACACGACTGAGCAACTTCACTTTCACTTTTCACTTTCATGCATTGGAGAAGGAAATGGCACCCCACTCCAGTGTTCTTGCCTGGAGAATCCCAGGGACGGGGGAGCCTGGTGGGCTGCCGTCTATGGGGTCACACAGAGTCGGACATGACTGAAGTGACTTAGCAGCAGCAGCAAAAAATTATCCGAACCAGAAATTAAGAAAACAATTTCATTTACAATTGCATCAAAAAGAATAAACTAAATAAAAATAAAAATTTAGTGTTTGATCAGTTTAGTGTTAGGTTTAGGTTAGGACTAAGCTTAACCAAGGAGGTAAAAGACTTGTACTAGACTATAGGACAATGATGAAAGAAACTGAAGATGACACAAATTAGTATGTTCATGAATAAGATTTAATATTAAAATGACCATACTTCCTAAGGCACCCTACAGATTCATTTAAGTCCCTATCAAAACACCAATGGCAGAAAAAAAAAAAAACACCAATGGCATTCATCACATTCATTCATCAGTGGTGGTTTAGTTGCTAAGTTGTGTCTGCCTCTTGTGATGCTATGGACTGTAACCTGCCAGGCTCCTCTGTCCATTAGATTCTCTAGGCAAGAATCCTGGAGTGGCTTGCCATTTCCTTCTCCAGGGGATCTCCCTGATCCAGGGATTGAACCCTGGTTTCCTACATTGCAGGCAGAACACCAATGGCATTCATCACAGAACTAGGACAAATAATTCTAAAATTTACATAGAAACACAAAAGCCCTCAAACAGCCAAATGATTTTAAGAAAGAAAAACAGGCTGGACGTAGCACACTCCCTGATTATACTACAAAACTACAGTAATAAAAACAGCATGATATTTAAAAAGATACCTAGGTCAGTGGAACATAGGCAAGAGCTCAAAAATAACCCATTTTTCATCTATAACAATATGGGCAAGAACATACAATAGGAAAAAGACAGCCTCTTTAATAAATAATGCCAGGAAAATTGGATAACTACAACTGAAAGTACTAAACCAGATGACTTTCTCATACCATATACAAATATAAACTCAAAATGGATTAAAAACTTAAATGTAAGACTTGAAATTATTATAGGCCTAGAAGAGGCCTAGAAGAGGCAGTAAGCTCTTTGATGTCAATGTTAGCAATATTTGGGAAGGGTGTTTTGACTCCTCTGAAAAGGGCAACAAAAGAAAATCTATACAAATGGGACTTCCTCAAACTAAAGAGCTTTTTACACAGGACAGGAAACTATCAACAAAATGAAAGACTGGCTTACTGAAAAGAAGATATTTACAAGCATGAATACAATAAGGGATTAATATCCAAAATATTGAAAAGCTCATATACCTCAAAGTCAAAAAAGCAAACAATTTGATTAAAAAATGGTCAGTGGACCTGTGTAAGAAGACTATACAAATAGCCAGCAGATGCATGAAATGATGTTCAATATCATTAATCATCAGGGAAATGCAAATCAAAACCACAGTGAGATACCACTTCACACCTATCATATCAGTTCAGTTCAGTCGCTCAGTCGTGTCCGACTCTTTGTGACCCCGTGAATCGCAGCACGCCAGGCCTCCCTGTCCATCACCAACTCCTGGAGTTCACTCAGACTCATGCCCATCGAGTCAGTGATGCCATCCAGCCATCTCATCCTCTATTGGGCACCTACTGACCTGGGGAGTTCCTCTTTCAGTATCCTATCATTTTGCCTTTTGCCTTTGCATGTTCATGGGGTTCTCAAGGCAAGAATACTGAAATGGATTGCCATTCCCTTCTCCAGTGGACCACATTCTGTCAGACCTTTCACCATGACCTGCTTGTCTTGGGTTGCCCCACGGGCATGGCTTAGTTTCATTGAGCTAGACAGGGCTGTGGTCCTAGTGTGATTAGACTGACTAATTTTCTGTGAGTATGGTTTCAGTATGTCTGCCCTCTGATGCCCTCTTGCAACACCTACCATATAGCTATTATCAAAAAGGCAACAAATAGCAAGTTTTGATGAGGAGGTGGAAAAAAGGAAACCCTAATGCACTGTTCATGGAATCACTATGGAAAATAGTATGGAGGCTCCAAAAATATTAAAAATGGAACCGTGTTAGGATTCAGCAATTTTACATTTGAATATTTTTCCTAAGAAAACAAAAACATTAATCCAAAAAATTAGATGGACTCCAATGTTCATTGCACCATTATTTAGAACGTCTAAAATATGGAAGCAACCCAAATGTCCATTCACAGATGAATTAAGATGCAGTATATATAAACACTGGAATATTTCTTTAAATCTTGTCATTTGCAAAAATGTGGATGAATTGAGAGGTGTTATGCTAAATGAAATAAGTCAGACAGAGAGAGACGAATACCATATGTTCTAACTTATACGTGAAATCTAGAAAATAAATATTCAAAGCAAAAGCACTCATAGATACAGAGAATAAATGAGTGGTTGCCAAAAAGGAAACAGGCAGAAGATGGATAAAATATGGTGATTAAGAGGTACAGATGTCCAGTTATATGATTAAAAAGTCCCGGGATATAATATATAGCATAAGGTATATGGTCAGTAGTATTGTAATTATATGGGAACAGAATGTTACTAAATTTATCATGGTGATCATTCATAATATGTGCAAATGTCAAATCATTATGTAGTACACCTGTAGCTAACATAATATTGTACATCAACTGTATCTCAATTTTAAAAGGTCCAGTTTATGGAATACACCATATTAGCAGAATAATAAGCAAAAAGCAAATGATCATTTCAAAGACAAAGAAAAAAGCATTTGACAACATCCAACAACACATCATGACAAAAAAAAAAGCCTCAACAAACTAGGAATATAATAAAACTTCAACCTGATAAAGGGCATCTACCAATACCTACAACTAACATAGTACCTAATGGTGAAATACTGAATGCTTTCTCAATAAGATAAAAAACAAATCAAAGCATTTCCTTTCACCACTTATACTCAGCATTGTAGTGGAGGTTGTAACCAGGGCAATTAGCAAGAAAAAAAAATAAAGGCATTCAAATTGGAATGGAACAAATAAACCTATATTCAGAGAACATGGTGTTACATAAAGAAAACTCCAAGTAATTCATGAAGAAATAATGAATTAGGATTTTTCAAAACTAATAGCAAGTATAAGCCATAGATTTAAGAAGCACAAGAAATCAAGCAAGATATATACAAAGAAAACTACACCTAAGTGCAGCCTTTTCAGCATAAAACAAATGAAAACTAAAGACAAAGAAAGTAAAAAAAAAAATTTATAATAAGCCATATCAAAAATACATTATATTTAAAGAAGCAACATTAAGACTGACATGTCCTCTCTGAATAGAAGGTATATAAACCATAAAAAATACAATCATAACTTTAAAACGCTAAAAAAAACCTATCCAAATTTAAATACCCAGCAAAGATACCTTTTTAAATGAAGGTAAAATAATGATATTTCCAGACAAACAAACAGTGAAGGCACTATTGCTAGAAGGCCAAAGGGAAAAAATATAAATGAAGTTCTCTGGCTAAAAGGAAAATTATCCTATATAGAAACATAGAAATGCAATAGCAGTAAAAAAAAAAAAATGGGATGTGTAAATATGTATTTACTTTGTGGTCATATTTGCTAAAGTTGAACATATGAATATTCTGTGAACTAGTTAAGTCTAACCCTCTCAGAAATGCATGTTTATGTGCACCAAAAATAATGTATGAAAATGTAAAGAGTAGCACTATTAAAAATAGGCAAGTACTGGGGAAAAATCTAATATCCATCAACAGGAGAAAAGAGAAATAAATTGTGACATATCCATTTGATGGAATACCATTCAGCAAGAGAAAAATGAGCAACTGTTACAAACAATAACATTGATTAATTTTTAAAACATAAAAGAGTATTTCTGTGTGTCTCCATTTAAGAAACCTCTAAAACAAATAAGACTAATGAATGTTGCTACATATCAGCATAGTGGTTCACTCATTGGAGGATTACGAAAGGAGAGGTGCAGTGGTTGACACCTTGAGACAGGAAGTGATTATACGGACATATGTACCATGTGAAAATTCTTCCAGCTATGCTCTAAAAAATTATACACTTTTATTTCTGTATGTTATGTTTCAACCAAAAGTTGTAAATTTAAAAATGCCAGCATGATGGTTATTTGTAATCATATGTTATTCGCTTCACAATTTTACAAATATAAGATTTCCAATGGTCTTTCCAAATCCATACATGTTGCTCCTCTGTTAACCTTTTGTAATCAAACTTATAAGTGGCCCTTGAACGGTCCAAGACTGTTAGATCTTTATCTCTCTTCAAACGCCTGCTTGATGGTAAAATGCCCAGTAAACTCCTCTTCACCTTCTTCAAATCAGCCCCTCCTCAAGGTATTTTTATTTCAAAATTATCTAAAGTGTGATTTTCCTTAAACAATTGATGTAAAATCTATTAATCTTGATTGCACTCCATTGCAGGGACAAGAAATCTTTCTGATTAAAACTGTGAAATAGGGTTCTGTATTTCTGTACATCCTCTTTAGGAGGCTACAGCATGTCAGTGGGTATTACTAACACTCACTGTACATGAATGTGGCTGATATTTATGCCAAGTTATTGTACACTCTGCAGAATTTGTGTTCTGTCTGCAAAAGATAGGTGCTTCCTTACGCCCCAGGGTTACTGCAGGCCCCTGTAATCTCTCCTCATGAAAGCCCTTTATTCAGGTCTTCCATTAGGAATTATTTTATCTACACCCAAATTTATAGTCAGAAGGGAAAAGAAAAGGAGAGAGAGAGAGAAAGAGAGGCCCATGGTTCAAGAACTACCTTTGCAGTTAATCAGGTGTGCTGTACAGGCAGTACGAGGGGACGAGAATGCCAAATGCATTTGTTCTGCCCCAGGTAATCTCGCTTCCTTTTGTGGTTGGGTATAATATATATCAGCATCATCAAGTCTGCTTGTTTTGGCTATAGAAAACAAGTTCACACTCTTGCAAGAGAGTAAGTTAAGGGAAAAACAAAATCCATTTTCAGCATCAAGGGAGAGCCAAACTCTTGGCTGCATTCACCTGACATTTTCTGACTGGGGCTCCACCTCACAGCAGACAGTGTGTGGGCAGCATCAGAGGCTGATAAACCTACCAGACAGGTGATGGTGGGGGCAGTGTTGCTCTGAGCATTTCCTGGTCCTCCAGACCAATCTCAGGCCTGCCTTCACATCTGAAAGCTGGCTAGAATTATAAAATCAGTCACAAGGGTTTCTTGTTAGACATCACTGATGTATGGCTAAACACAGAGATTAAAAACCTTCTGTTTGAAAAACTCTGAGAATGAATCATTCAACGTTATTTAACTGGACTGCTATATTGTAAATTGGAATTTTAAAATGGTTTCAATTTAATAAGTTTTTTAATCTGTTTATACAGTGGTGAAGGCCAGAACTTCTTTTAAAATATCAGGTCATGACCCTCTTCCGCTCAGCACCCTCCCTTGCTTCCTCCTCACTCAGGGTGAGAGCCAGGCCTCACCAATGCTACAAGCCAGTAGCCTTCCTTCCTCACTACCTAACCTCTCCCCTCACTCTGGATGCTCCCACCTCAGCTGTTTGCCCTATCTATTCTCTATGCCTGCCGTGCTCCCCCGATCCATCCTCTCCATGCTTTTATATAGCTGTCACCAGCTCTATGAGGCCTTATTCAAAGTTTCAGCACCCACACTGACCCTACACTCCTGATTCCCCCTCATACTCGGTGTGCTTATCTTTTCTTATAGCAATTGCCACACCTCCAAAAATATCTGATTTACTGATTTATGTAAGTTGTTGCTCCCTCTCCTCCAAAAGGTGAGCCCAGTGAAGGTAGGAATTGCTGTTTGATTGGCTGTTGATCTTCAGTGCCAGAACAGGGCCTGCACCGTGAGAGTTGTGAAATAAATATTTTTTAATAAATGAATTACTGAAATACAAACATTTCCTCTGAATTCAGAAACTTGACAGCTGCTAGAATCATAGAACCAAGTTTCAAAACCATTTTCCCCATTTCCCAGTGGACTGACTTGTATGGACCCTGACAAATACAACTAGCTTTGGAGATTTTAGGACTCAAGCTCTAGACAAGATACAGAAGCCTTGAAAAAGCAGCTGGAATTAGGCTTTGTTTAATGCCTTACAAATTACAGAACACTTTTTCGTTAGACCATCAAAGGAATGTTTTGAGGAATACAATATCAGCTTTATTTTTTAATAAAGGAATAAAAATCATATATTCTAATTTAATTTTCCAAAATCTCTTTGTGACTAAGTGATAGAGTCAGGACTTGAAAATGGGTCTTCATGCAGATTTTGGTTCTTCTATCATCCCTAGCCTCTTCTATAACAACAACAGATATCCTGGGGAATAAACCAGAGATTCATACATTTAATAATATTTTTTAAATCATATACAGAATTTGGTAAGGACAGACAAGCCCTTCCCAAAAAATTACAACATGAAGGATATCAACAAACTGAGCCTTGTAACCTTGTGTTACAGCCACAAGACATAACTCTGTCACTTCCTTGCTGCACAGCAGTGAAAGAAAATTTCAGCATACTTATCAGCCACATAGCTGCTCAGTGGCAAGTCTGACTAATATCTGTAATAAATTTTTAAAGCAGGTTAATTTCTAACATGGAAATGAACTTGAGCAAACACTGGGAGAAAGTGAAGGACATGGAAGCCTGGCATGCTGCAGTCCATGAAATCACAAAGAGTCAGACATGACTTAGTGACTGAACAATTTCTAACTATGACAATTCTAGAAAATACCCAGAACTTAGCATTATAGATCATTTAATATTGGGAAAATTATTTTATACATAACAAATATAAAAACTTTCATTATTTCACCATTGTACAAAAGAGAATACAATACTTGGTGCTGATAATTTAAGCATATACTTGGGATTATTGAGCTTAAACAGAAGAAATCATTTTCTGAAGTAACAGGCTAAGCCCTCTTATCTTTTACCTTACTTGATTTTACAATCTATTTATTGGGTACATTCCCTGGTGGCTCAGATGGTAAAGCGTCTGTCTACAATGCAGGAGACCTGGGTTCAATCCCTGGGTTGGGAAGATCCCCTGCAGAAGGAAATGGCAACCCACTCCAGTACTCTTGCCTGGAAAATCCCATGGACAGAGGAGCCTGGTAGGCTACAGTCCACGGGGTCGCAAAGAGTCGGACATGACTGAGTGACTTCACTTTCAATTTTCACTTTCATAGATGACAATAACTGGTAGGAAAAGAGAAGCAACACAGGCGCGCTTGAAAGCTAAGAGGAGGAATAAAAGAAGTACAGGCATGCTTATAATGAAAAACAGTATGCCAGTGCTATTAAGAGATACACGGCTCTTTGAGGCTTCCAGAACTGAAGAGGTCACATCTGGCTGAGATATTTAGAAAATGTAAAAGGGATTGGTTTACTCTCCTGCCTAAAGCTAATGAAATAGCCAAACAAAATATATAGAACAATAATTTTCAAGACATTCTTTGGTTGTTCTTCAGTCTCTCAGTCATGTCCAACTCTTTGTGACTCCATGGACTGTAGCACACCAGGCTCCCCTGTCTTTTACTATCTTCCAGAGTTTGTGCAAACTCATGTCCATTGAGTCAGTGGTGCCACCCAACCATCTCATCTTCTGTTGCCTGCTTCTCCTCCTGTGCTCAATCTTTCCTGGCATCAGGGTCTTTTCCAATGAGTCGGCTCTTCTCATCAGGTGGCCAAAGTATTGGAACTTCAGTTTCAGCATCAGTCCTCCCAATGAACATTCAGGGTTGATTTCCTTTAGGATTGACTGGTTTAATCTCTTAGCTATCTAAGGGACTATCAAGAGTCTTCTCCAAGAATGCAGTTTGAAAGCATCAATTCTCTGGTGCTCAGGCTTCTTATGGTCCAGCTCTCACACCCATACATAACTACTGGAAAAACCATAGCTCTGACTAGACGAAAGCAGAGATATTATTTTGCCGACTAAGGTCCGTCTAGTCAAGGCTGTGGTTTTTCCAGTAGTCATGTATGGATGTGAGAGTTGGACTGTGAAGAAGGCTGAGTGCCGAAGAATTGATGCTTTTGAACTGTGGTGTTGGAGAAGACTCTTGAGAGTCCCTTGGACTGCAAGGAGATCCAACCAGTCCATTCTGAAGATCGGCCCTGGGATTTCTTTGGAAGGAATGATGCTGAAGCTGAAGCTCCAGTACTTTGGCCACCTCATGCGAAGAGTTGACACACTGGAAAAGACTCTGATGCTGGGAAGGATTGGGGGCAGGAGGAGAAGGGGACGACCGAGGATGAGATGGCTGGATGGCGTCACTGACTCCATGGGCGTGGGTCTGAGTGAACTCTGGGAGTTGGTGATGGACAGGGAGGCCTGGCGTGCTGCGATTCATGGAGTCGCAAAGAGTCGGACACGACTGAGCAACTAAACTGAACTGAACTGAACTGACCTGAACTGACTAGACAGACCTTTGTCCATAAAGTGATATCTCTGCTTTTTAATACACTGTCTAGGTTTGTCATAGCTTTCTTCTAAGGAGCAAGAGTCTTTTAATTTCATGGCTGCAGCCACCATCTGCAGTGATTTTGGAGCACATAAAAAAAAAGTTTGTCTCTGTTTCCATTGTTTCCCCAACTCTTTGCCATGAAGTGATAGGACCGGATACCATCATCTTAGTTTTCTGAATGTTGAGTTTTAAGCCAACTTTTTCACTCCCTTTCACCTTCATCAAGAGGCTCTTTAGTTCCTCTTCACTTTCTGCCATAAGGGTGGTGTCATCTGCATATCTGAGGTTATTGATGTTTCTCCCAGCAATCTTGATTCCAGCTTGAGCTTCATCCAGCCTGGCATTTTGCATGATGTACTCTGCATATGAGTTAAATAAGCATAGTGACAATATACAGCCTTCATGTATCCTTTCCCAATTTTGAAGCAGTTCATTGTTCTATGTCCGGTTCAAACTGTTGCTTCTTGACAAGACACTCTATCAAATGACAAAGAACAGCAATCCAGAAGAGGCGAGAAATAACCAAGGTGAGCTAGCTGCTCACCTGACTTCCTTGGGAGGGTTTCTAGATGGGCAGGGAACCCAGATAGAGATCTGTGGATTCTCTGAGTTGAGGAGAAAGAGCTGGAAGTCTGGTAGCCCAGTGGTTACAGTTTGCAGGACAGACTACTGACAATGTGAGAGCTTAGAGAAAAAGAACGCCAAGGAGCTTCAGAGGGAAGGCATCCCCCTATAGTGTTTAGCAGACTACTGATTAGCATGTGCATATAAAAAAATTACCCTAGCCCAAAGGAAGAGCTGTCTAAAGATTAGAGGGAAACACACAATTCATGGAAATTTGGGTAGAGTACTCAGAAGGGTCTTGCCTCAGTGGTAGGGAATAATTAGCTCTACACTGGTTCCATCTAACAAATTTTAAAAGCAAAACATAAGAGAATCAAAGTGCCTCCAAGTTTTTTAACTGCATTCCAGAAGAAAGTTCAAGAATATTTATAGATGTACAAAAATATCCAACACCCAAGAAGGTAAAATTTCAAAATATTCTGAATTTTAAAAAGCCAGACCAAAAAAAGAGTAGATACTGGATACTGAATGATATTCTACAATAAATGATTCTATGTGTACAACTCTAGAAAAAGCTAACTAATCTATACTGAAAGAAAGCAGATCAATGTTTGCTTGGAGAGGAGGAGGTATAGAGAAGTTACTCTATTCCTTAAGTATCTGTAGTTTAGTGTATATCAATTATAGCTCAATAATGCTATTTAAATAAAATGTATACCAGTCAGAATGGCTATTATCAAAAAATCTGCAAACAATAAATGCTGGAGAGGGTGTGGAGAAAAGGGAACCCTCTTACACTGTTGGTGGGAATGTACATTGATACAGCCACTCTGGAGAATGGTATGGAGATTCCTTAGAAAACTTAAATAAAACTGCAATCCCAACAATCCCACTACTGGGCATATACCCTGAGAAAACTGGAATTGAAAAAGGCACATGTACCCCAACGTTCATTGCAGCACTATTTACAATAGCTAGAACATGGAAGCAACCTAGATGTCCATCAGCAAATGAATGGATAAAATAACTGTGGCACATGTATACAATGGAATATTATTCAGTCATAGAAAGAAATGCATTTAGGTCAGTGTCAAAGAGATGGATGAACCTAGAGCCTATTATACACAGTGAAGTAAGTCAAAAAGAGAAAAACAACTATCATTTATTAACACCCATATATGGATCTTGGAGAGGAAATGGCAGCCCACTCCAGTGTTCTTGCCTGGAGAATCCCAGGGACGAGAGAGCCTGGTGGGCTGCCATCTATGGGGTCGCACAGAGTTGGACACAACTGAAGTGACTTAGCAGCGGCACTATATAAGGATCTAGAAATATGGTACTGATGAACCTATTTGCAGGGCAGCAATGGAGATGCAGACATAGAAAACAGACTTATAGGATACAGGGGACAGGGTGGGAAAGAGTGGGACTGAGGGAGAGAGTAGCCTGGAAACATATACCCTACCATTTGTAAAAATAGAATTTGCTATCTATTTTATCTAGGGAACACAAACTAAGGGCTCTGTGCCAACCTAGAGGGATGGGAGGTGTGGGCGATGGGAGGGAAGTTCAAGAGGAAGAGGACTTAATGTATATCTATGACTGATTCATAATGATGTATGGCAGAAACCTGAAGCAAAGAGCTGACTCATTAGAAAAGACCTTGATGAAGGGAAAGACTGAAGGCAGAAGGAGAAGGGGTGACAGAGGATGAGATGGCTGGATGGCATCACCGACTCAATGGACATGAGTCTGAATAAGCTCCAGGAGATAGTGAAGGACAGGGAAGCCTGGTGGGCTGCAGTCCATGGGGTCGCAAAGAGTCAGACATGATTGAGTGACTGAACAACAACCACTATGGCAGAAACCAACACCACATTGTAAAGCATTATCCTTCAATTAAAAATAAGTAAAATTTTAAAAATAAAATGAATAGACCTGTTTCACTAAAAATCCTTCCCTGTTTGAATCCTATAGTCATGTGAGTTTGCAAGAGAAGAGCATATAATTTTGCTTAATGGAATACAGACTATATTTGGGGAAATAGCAGAGGACAAGTGAAAAGGAGAGCTATGTGCATGTCCTTAAATGGCATTTTAATTGGGTAGAAAATGAGTAGCCTACAAAGGGTTTGGAGGTGGTTTTTTCTTTCTTCTTTTTTTTTTTTATAAGATTATATGCTCAGTGTTAACAAAGAGTCGGACACGACTGCGCAACTGAACTGAACTGAACTGAACTGTTAACACTTGATGAAGTGAAGTTTGCTAAATTTGGCAGTAGTGTTTTAAAGAAAAGACTTTAAAAGTGTGAAGATTATTTCAGAAGCTATCATATTAGCCTGATTAGTGAAAATAAAAGTTGAACTGGAATGATGCCTGTATGATTTCCAAAGAAAGAATAAAGACTATTGCTTTTGCAAAAAAATAGAAGAGGTGAGAGAAGAGGAAGATCTGTATGATCAACTGGAAATCCTTTCAACAAAAATTATTCCAAGGAGTTGATTTAGTACCAAGTAGTACTAACTGGTTTAGATTAAATGGAACCCACTCCAGTGTTCTTGCCTGAAGAATCCCAGATATGGGGGATCCTGGTGGGTTGCCGTCTATGGGGTCGCACAGAGTAAGACACGACTGAAGCGACTTAGCAGCAGCAGCAGCAGTACTAACTGGTTTAGATTCATAGAAAAACTTTCATTCATTCAGTAGTGATCTGATGTTCACTAGTGTGGTTTATCTTAGATGCAAATTCACTGACTGGTCTATGAAGGAAAGACTGTTTCTAACATCTCAAAAAGATGATTTACTCCCAAATCATTGTCTCATATAAAATGTTCTTTACATTCATTACTTTTAGTATCACCCAAGAACTCTTGTTACTCAGAATTCCTACTTTATTGCTATCCACTCTACTTTTCAAATCACAGCTGCCAAACATGTATAAAGTGTCTGTTGAGAAGTTTATAGCATCATTGGGAGGTTCAAATGGGAGGTTAAAAGAGCTAGAGTATTTTCTGAGCAAAGAGATTTCATATCCTGCCAGGAAGAATCATATCCAAGTCAACAGATGTCATAGTGAAATAATTTTTTAATGCATATATAGAGTTTCAAACTTTGTAACTGATTTGGCAGACAAGGTTAAAAATTCTGTTTGAGGAAAACTATGATGAGAGAGGCCATTGGATTGATGTGTATCCCCAGAAAATTCTGGAAGGAAAAAGACTGTTCTAATTCAGAGTCCACTTAGTTTACTAAATGGAATTACTATCAGTATTTTAATTGTGTGAATGGCCAACTCTTTCAAAACATTTGCTCCAGAACAAAGAAACAGTGACAAGTAACAGGGTAACTCTGAGTAAAAGTCTGAGTCCTTAATAAAGAAGCAAAAGTGTTAGTGAAAGACATTTAATCACATTCAATGGCAAAGTAACAAGCCCAAGAATGAAAGGCTCCCTGCTTCATTCCTTACCTGGGATTCTAACAACTAGAAAGTTGACTCGCTCTTACTTTCTTATATGATTTGTAAAATTAACCCTGTATTTGCACTGTGGCTCAGACAGTAAAGAAAATGCCTGCAATGCAAGGGAGCCAGGTTAGATCCCTGGATCAGGAAGATGCCCTGGAGCAAAAAATGGCAACCCACTCCGGTATTCTTGCCTGAAAAGTTCCATGGACAGAGGAGCCTGGGGTTGCAAATAGTCAGCCATGACTGAACCAGAGGCTGCTGTCCAACTCATGAATCATGAATCACATCATGCAAATGAATGTTGTCCTTCAAATAGTCACCCGGCCTTTCAGATTTAAGAGTTTTTGCAGACCTTCCCAAAACAAAAAGAAAAACAAACTCCCATTTTTAAACTCCCATATATGAAGAAAGAAAGAACCATAACACACAAAGATCGCAAAAAGAAGTAAGACTGGTAAGCAAGTCAGTAAGGAAAGGAAGTTCTAAACCAGAGGACTGGAGTGGGAGAGACCCACCAGAAACAGACTACAGGAACCCAGTCATCTGAAACATCCGTGATGGCAGAAGGAAAGAGTGAAATAAGGCCGCAAACCATAAGTGGAGATTTGAACTCTATCTATGGAGCACTTGCCTGGAGAATCCCAGGGACGAGGGAGCCTGGTGGGCTGCCCTCTATGGGGTCACACAGAGTCGGACACGACTGAAGCGACTTAGCAGCAGCTGCAGCATGGAGCGGTTAGATCCCTCTGCCCTAACCCCCATCTGTCAATGACTACTTCCCTTCACTATAAGAGAAAGAAATATATTTTTAGATGAATCAAATATGAAAACTGAGACATTACGGACTGGGTAATAGGAACAGGGGAGGACTAGGAGGAGGTGGTAGGCTAAAAACTAGTGTTGCTGTTGTTCATTCACTCAGCTGTGTCTGACTCTTTGGGACCACATGAACTGTAGTCTGCCAGGCTCCTCTGTCCACGGCATTTCCCAGGCAAGAGTATTACAGTGTGCTGCCATTTTCTTCTCCAGGAGATCTGCCTTACCCCAGGGACTGAACCCATATCTCCTGCACTGGCAGAAGATTCTTTCCCACTGCGCCACCAGGAAAGACATGCTGTAGAGTGTACTCAGTGAAAATGTGTACACTGAACAGCGAGGTGAAACTTTCAGTCAAGAGCCTTCACCCGTGTAGTTCCAGAATGCCACTTTCCAATCTTATATCATCTCTGGACTTCCACCAGATGGAAGAATCTACCCTTCTCTGGAGAAATGTAATAACTAGAAAAATGTCTGATAAGTAGGTTTATAACCCCAAATCTGCCTGACTGCCCGTTTGCATAAAATGAATTCTGTCTGCCAATGAAATAAACTACATAGAAAGAATTTATAACTGATCCTTCAAGTTCTCACTTTCAAGTGTGAATGAATAGTCACACTTGAACCAACAGATATTTGGTTTTTATTACCGACAGATATTTGAGTAAAATTTCCACATGCAGAAGATAAATCATGTATGGTCATCAGGACAGCAGAGGATGGATGGCATCACCGACTCAATGGACATGAGTTTGAGTGAACTCCAGGAGTTGGTGATTGACAGGGAAGCCTGGCATGCTGCAATCCATGGGGTCACAAAGAGTTGGACACGACTGAGAGACTAAACTGAACTGATCTGAATCAGTGGAAAGTAAGACTACAAGTAGAAGTAAATAAAACAGCAAAAAGAAAAGAAAAAATCTATATCAGGTAACCTCAGGGGTAAGAGCATATTTTCTATGCATGGAGTAGGAACAGGGTATTATTTTAAGGAACATTTAGAAACTATAAAGGAAACTTAAAATATAGCAAAAGTAAAAATTATCAGCATGAGTGGGAAGATGAAATAAAGAAATCTTCCTAAAAGTAAAAACGGAGATAAAGATGAAGAGACAATAATACTAGAGAGTTGCTATGTCAAATCTATCAAGATTTTCAGAACAGATGTAAAAAAAAAAAAAGCACAAGAAATATTTTTAGAACTGGAAAGCACAACATTCTCAATTGAACACTTTCAGAACAATGGACATAAAAACCTCATCATGGCTTTTTAGGGTAAAAAAGAAGATCATAGGGAAAAAAAAAAGTTAGAAGCAAAGAATTTAGATTAAGCATGTCACTGGGCTTCTTAACAGCAATAATGGAAACAAAATAATGGAATAACATCTTCAAACTTCTTAAGAAAATTATTTTCTACTTAGAAGTTTATGTCTTACTAAGCTATAAACAAAGTGTAAGAATGGAATGGAGACAACTTCAGACATTCATGGTCTTTATGTCCTGTGTACCCTTCTTGGGAATCTACTGGACAATGTGCCTCACCAAAATAGGAGAGAAAAAAGAAAGACAAGGAAACAGGAAATGAGAATCCAATGCAGAAAGAAAACATGGAGAATTCTTTGAACTTCTGCTGAGTCTAAAGATGAAAGGCATGCTCCTGCAGAGCAAATGTAGATTGAATCAAGGATAGAGACAGCCCTAAAGGGAAGTCCCAGGAAGGGAAAATGGAAATTACAGATTACATGGCCAACTTGACCATATAGGAAATTGTAGAAGGAGGTAATCTACAGAGCAATTGGAAAATATGTGTCAACTCAGTCTTAGGCTCAAAGAAATAGCAAATTTTAAAAAAGAGTGAGAGGGAAAATTATTAACTTCAAGAAAAGTAAAAAGCAGTAAAGGAAAGAGAACAATATTAGTTGACTGAGCAGTGAATATTTAATATCATAATAATGAAAGCATTTAATAAAAATGTACAGTACAAATATACAAAAAAAATGGAGAAAGTGAGAAGCAATAGAGTTAAAATCTTTATGTACCAAAATAGGAAGTCAATAGACAATGCATTAAAAATGCTTAATCAAGAGGAAGCATTCTACATGTATTAATACATTATTTAGAATTATGAAGATAATTTCTTAAAGAAGAATTGATAGCTAAAAATTAAAAATAGCTGTCTCTTCTAAGTGTAGTGGGATGAAAAAAATAATGCCATAGGGATCTACTTTTTTTTATTGCAAGCTTTATAGCACTATTTAAATTTTTGAATTATCTTCAATATTTGAAGCTTTCATTATTTCAAAATCTTCCTCTGCAAATGGCAGCATAACCAATAATTCTTCCTTCCAACTGTATTACTATCTTGACTAATAACATTTTTTTTGGTTGCTGTGGATCTTTGTTGCAAGCTTTCTCTTGCTGCAGAGAGTGGGGGCTACTCTTTGTTGCAGTGAGGGGGATTCTGATTGCGGTGGCTCCTCTGATTGCAGAGCACAGGCTTTAGGCACACAGGCTTCAGCAGTTGCAGCACGTGGGCTCAGTAGTTGTAGTGTGTGGCTCTGGAATGACGGCTCAAAAGCTGTAGCACACAGGCTTTGATGCTCCACGGCATGTGGAATCTTCCTGGACTAGGGATTGAACCCATGTCCCCTCCATAGGCAAGCAAATTCTTATCCACTGCACCACCAGGGAAGTCCACTAATAACTAATTTTTAAATTCCTTTTCAACTTTTGCCAAGTAAACACTGATGTCTTGGTTTTCTCACTGGTCACAGAAATTGATTTTGTAAATTCAGAATTTTTTTCTAAATACTTTCTTTTAAATGTTTGGTCAAATGTATTTTCATATCTTTTATCAACTTCTCATTGAAATATTTAAATTTTTGATATGTGATCAATATCATATTAGAAATTATCCAGACTTCATTTAAAAAGTTATATGATTAAATTTCAAGTATAAAGTTACTTTTAAAAAATTCACCTAGGTGTCTCCTGAGTTTTTTGCAGTTCTTCAGTTTTCATATACTGCCTAAGTTCATATTCACCAATAATGTTCACTGTTCACCAGTAGTATTTTTACGACTAAGTACACAACACAACTCTGTTCAGTTCTAACAGGGTACTAAATTGGAAGTGTCAGCTAAAGCACCAAGGTCAATGGATAGCATATATCAAAATGAGTTATGAAACTAACTTGGAGGAATTCACAGTAGTTTGAAAATCAGTTAGATAAATCAAATATATCTAGGTTCTGAGTTGAACTGTGGCCCACTAAAAAAGATATGTTGAAATTCTAACCACACTACCTCTGAATAAGACCTTATTTGGGAATGAGTATTGCAGATATCAGAGAAGGCAATGGCACCCCACTCCAGCACTCTTGCCTGGAAAATCCCATGGATGGAGGAGCCTGGTAGGCCGCAGTCCATGGAGTCACTAAGAGTCGGACACAACTGAGCGACTTCACTTTCACTTTTCACTTTCATGCATTGGAGAAGGAAATGGCAACCCACTCCAGTGTTCTTGCCTGGAGAATCCCAGGGACGGGGGAGCCTGGTGGGCTGCCGTCTATGGGGTTGCACAGAGTTGGACACGACTGAAGTGACTTAGCAGCATTGCAGATATAATTAGTTAAATTGAACCTAACTGGCTTAGGGGGCCCACTAACATAAAGTGACTGATGCTCTCATAAAAAGATAGCTAGTGAAGTGAGACAGCTCTACAGAGAGAATGCCCTGTGGAACAGAAGATCAAAGTGATGCATTTATGAGCCAAGAAATGCAAAAGATTGCCAGCAACCACCAGAAATCAAGCAGAGGCAAGGAAGGACTTCCCTACAGGTTTCAGAGGGAGCATGACTCTACCAACACCCTGATTTCAGATTTCTAGCATCTTTAGAACTGTGAGACAATAAATTTCTATTGTTTTAAGCTCCCACTTTGTTATATATTGTTACAGCAGCCCTAGGAAACTAATGCAAAGGTTTAAAAGGTTAAGAGAGAGAGTTTAAGAGAATTTTTTTTAAGAAGCCTGCTAATGTACCATGAGTTAACAAGGGTGTGTGTTTTCTCCAAGGATAGAAGAACTTCAAAAAGTTCAAACAGAAGGATTGGTATGTCTTTCTTATCATATGAAATGATACATTAAAACACTTAAGAAATCTAAAGTCAAATGTCTGTGACTATCAGCACAAGGTAGCTGACAAAACGGACAGATCAGAGTATATTTAAAAACTAGTGCTTTTGAACTGTGGTATTGGAGAAGACTCAAGAGTCCCTTGGACAAGAAGATGAGACCAGTCAATCCTAAAGGAAATCAACCCTGATAATTCACTGGAAGAACTGATGCTGAAGTTCCAATACTTTGGACATCTGGTGTGAAGAGACAACTCATTGGGAAAGACCCTGATGCTGGGAAAGATTGAAGACAAAAGGAGAAGTGGGTGACAGATGAGATAGTTATATAGCATCACTGACTGAGTAGACATGAATTTGAGCAAACTCTGGGAGATGGTGGAGTACTGTAGTCCATGAAGTTGCAAAGAGTCAGACACAACTTAGCAACCGAACAAGAGCTGCACTTTCACTAACATCAGAGGCAAGTATTCTGACTATCTCTTATGAATAATATAGAGATACAAGGGAGAGAGAGGTGATCTAAAGTCCTTCCAAACATAAATACCTAGAAAAGCAAGGAAATCTAATTAGAAAGAGACCTTCCAAGAGACCACAAGGAAATCAGAGGATGACAGAAATCTGACAGCTAGATAGAGGAAGATGCCCTGACTATGATATAAGGAGGGCAGATAAGCATTTAGAGTGGAACTTCAGAAAGAACTACCAAAATACCCACAAGAGAAACAAGTGATTTTAAACATCTGCTAGACCCAGAAAGAATAAAGTCATCTTCCTGTACTAACAATCAAATAAGAATTTACATGTACACTTCATCTACCTCCCTCCATCTTTTTGACGTGGTTAGCAAAAGAGGAAAGGGGAAGGAAAAGCCTATGACAGTGTCAGCTAGGGTTGATGGGGTGAAAGAGGGATGGTCAAGAGAATATTTAGCTTAAATGGATTTCAAGGAGCACTTCTGTCTATGTTAATCTAATTTGTAGAAGACTCACCACTTCACTAAAAATAACTAGAGAAGCTGCATAAATTCAAAAATGTATAGGCTTTCCTGGTGATACAGTGGATAAGAGTCCACCTGCCTATGTAGGAGGCATGAGTTTTGATCCCAAATCCAGGAAGATTCCACATGCTGTAGACAACTACAGACTGTGCATAACTACTGAGCCAATGCTCCAGAGGCTGTGAGTCGCAAATAACGAGCTCCTGTGTCACAACTACCGAAGCCCACGCACCCTCGAGCCTGCATGCCACTACTGAGGCTGCAGGCTGCAACTGCTGAAGCCCGGGTACCAGGAGCCCCTGCTCTGCAACAGAAGAAGCCACCACAATGAGAAGCCTGTGCACCGCAATGGAGAGCAGCCCCCCGATTCACTGCAACTAGAGAAAGCACAAGTGCAGCAACAGACCCAGCATATCCATAAATAAATAAAATTTTTTTTTAGAGTGTGGGTTTGGAGGCATCATGAAGATAACAGGGCAGCCACTATCTGAAGGGTCAAGATTGTAGAGAAATTTGCAACATACTGAGGTGACTCCAAAATTCTAACCTGGTTGTTTTCCTCCATAAAATATTTTCTGATAAGTGAAATGACCAAGAAAACTGAAAAGAGTAACACAGTTTCCCACATGAACCCAGTACTGAGACAAGAACTGAGCTCAAGGCTACCGAAGTAGGAGATATTTAAATAAAAAATTCCAGAGATGATAATAGCAGCACCTGACACTCTGCACCTCTTTTTCCCCCTAGCAGCATATGCCAATTCCTTCCTGGCAAACTCATCAGACTTTCTGATGTGAAGGACAACATCCCCAGAGTAAAAGCACAGTGTAAATAGAGAGGCTTTACAAAGACTGAAACCCAACTTGAATTGGTTGCACCTTTGTACAAAGATGATCTTGTATTACTCTATCTGGTAGAAGCAATTCATCCTCTCAGGAATGAGTTAATAGTCTCTAGAGCTTTATAATGTTTTCACACACACAAAAAAAAATCCTAGTATTAAGTAAAAAATTACCAAGATTACCTGAATATGAAGCAAAAGAAGATAAAATATAGAAATACAGCTAATATGAATTATATATTAGATTATTACTTATAGACTTTAAAATAACTATGATTAACTTGTTAGAGATGAAAAGACAAAATGGATATACCTCAATGTTCATCGCAGGACTGTTTATAATAGCCAGGACATGGAAGCAACCTAGATGTCCATTGGCAGATGAATAGATAAGAAAGCTGTGGTACATATATACAATGGAATATTACTCAGCCATTAAAAAGAATACATTTGAATCAGTTCTAATGAGGTGGATGAAACTGGAGCCTACTATACAGAGTGAAGTAAGCCAGAAAGAAAAACACCAATACAGTATCAGTTCAGTTCAGTTCAGTCGCTGGGTCATGTCCAACTCTTTGCGACCCCATGAATCGCAGCATGCCAGGCCTCCCTGTCCATCACCAACTCCCGGAGTTCACTCAAACTCATGTCCATCAAGTCGGTGATGCCATCCAACCATCTCATCCTCTGTCATCCCCTTCTCCTCTTGCCCCCAATCCCTCCCAGCATCAGAGTCTTTTCCAATGAGTCAACTCTTCGCATGAGGTGGCCAAAGTACTGGAGTTTCAGCTTTAGGATCTTTCCCTCCAAAGAACACCCAGGGCTGATCTCATCAGAATGGACTGGTTGGATCTCCTTGCAGTCCAAGGGACTCTCAAGAGTCTTCTCCAACACCACAGTTCAAAAGCATCAATTCTTCGGCACTCAGCTTTCTTCACAGTATACTAATACATATATATGAAATTTAGAAAGATGGTAACAATAACCCTATATGTGAGATAGCAAAAGAGACACAAATGTATAGAACAGTCTTTTGGACTCTGTGGGAGAAGTTGAGGGTGGGATGATTTGAGAGAATAGCATTGAAACATGTATGTTATTATATGTGAAACAGATCGCCAGTCCAGGTTCAATGTGTGAGACAAGGTGCTCAGGGCTGGTGCACTGGGATGACCTTGAGAGATGGGATGGGGAGGAAGGTGAGAGGGGGGTTCAGGATGGGGAACACAGGTACATCCATGGCTGATTCATGTCAATGGGCAAAACCCACTACAATATTGTAATTAGCCTTCAATTAAAAAAATTAAAAAAAATTTTTTAAAACAAAGTGGAAAATTTTGCCATCAAATTAGAATTATAAAAAATTAATCTAGATGACACCACCTTTATGGCAGAAAGTGAAGAGGAACTAAAGAGCCTCTTGATGAAAGTGAAAGAAAAGAGTGAAAACTGGCTTAAAGCTCAACATTCAGAAAACGAAGATCATGGCATCTGGTCCCATCACTTCATGGGAAATAGATGAGGAATTGTGGAAACAGTGTCAGATTTTATTTTGGGGGGCTCCAAAATCACTGCAGATGGTGACTGCAGCCATGAAATTAAAAGATGCTTATTCTTTGGAAGGAAAGTTATGACCAACCTAGATAGCATATTAAAAAGCAGAGACATTACTTTGCCAACAAAGGTCAATCTAGTCAAGTCTATGGTTTTACCAGTGGTCGTATATGGATGTGAAAGTTGGACTGTGAAGAAAGCTGAGCATCAAAGAATTGATGGTTTTGAACTGTGGTGTTGGAGAAGACTCTTGAGAGTCCCTTGGACTGCAAGGAGATCCAACCAGTCCATTCTAAAGATCGTCCTGGATGTTCATTGGAAGGACTGATGCTGAAGCTGAAACTCCAATACTTTGGCCACCTGATGCGAAGAGTTGACTCATTGGAAAAGACTCTGATGCTGGGAGGGATTGGGGGCGGGAGGAGAAGGGGACAACAGAGGATGAGATGGCTGGATGGCATCAACAACTCAATGGACTCATGTTTGGGTAAACGCCAGGAGTTAGTGATGGACAAGGAGGCCTGGCGTGCTGAGATTCATGGGGTCGCAAAGAGTCGGACACGACTGAGTGACTGAACTGAACTGAACAACTATAATATAACTAAAAGCTAATTTCAAAAAATATAAAATTTTAAATGAATCAATTTAATAAACAATACACTTCGGTCACAGAAGATATCACAGTAGAAATGACAAAACACTTAGAATTAAATGAAAATGGAAATATATTATGTGAAAACTTGTGAGATGTGGCTAAAGACTTGCTTAGAGGAAAAATTTTAGCCTCAAATGCATATTTTAGAAAATGTAGAAAGGCATAAAATCAAATTGTTTTTCACTCAACCCAAAAAGTTAAAAAAAAAAAAAAAAAGACTGAGAACCCAAAGAAATTAGAAAATAAAGAAATGAAAAAATGAGAGCACAAATTAATTAAATGGATGAACTGTAATAAAGAAAAATAAACAAGAACAAAGGAAAAGCAAAACAACTACTGCAATATACAGAAAGAAGTAGAAAATGTGAATATTCACGTATCTACTAAGGAAAAAATCCATTTTTAAAACTTCTTGTGAAGAAAGCTCTCAGGTCTCACAGAGGACCCAGTGACAGCCAAGAACCAAGTAGATTACTCAAGCAATGATTCTCCAAGCCTAGAGAGGTTTAGAAAATAATTTGATAGCAATACCATGAAATAAAACAGAGGTAAAAGAAAAACAGACAAAAATAAAATTGGTTTCTGAAAGTGTCATTTTATCAATGTACTTGTGAAGCAATTTTTTTTTCTTTAGATTCAATACAGGAAAAAAGTTGCTTTTAAAATTCTTGTACTTACCTGGTGCGTATAAGATGTTTTGTTTTTCTATTTTGAAATTGTGCTTATAGCTAGCAAATGTATGCTGGCTGAACTTTCATTTAAACCTATTTTTTCAATTGTGAGGCATTTTAAAATACTACAATAGGACATTTGTTTAAGAAGAGGAGAGATGGTCATAAGAGTGCCAGAGACTATGCATAATTGTATACATTTCCAAGAAGGCAGAACAAGGAGAAACTTTCATGTGAAAGTAAGTAGGTTCCATTTAACAATCTCCATATGGGTTTGCAATAAGTATTTCCACTTTTACCTAAAGGCTTTCAGCTACCATTTTGTGAAAAGGCAGTATAAATACATGTGTTAATTAAGTCTCAGATTTACCAGCTATTAGGCTGAATTGAAGGAATTCACTCTTTAATTCTTTTATCCTGCCTGGCTCCATTCTCAACAGTGGGCATAAGTTTACATTGGCAACCACATGTTTCCCACCAGAAGTGCTAGAAATCTTCCTTATACTAAATACAGGAATTTTTGATTAAATAGAAGACACTAACTCTGACAGGTTGAGAGTTAGTGTCTGGGTAAGTCAGATTCTCCTACCCTTAAACTTTTAGACTTTGAATACAAATGATATTTTTGGCTAAATCCATGTACCATGTTTCCATAACTGCACTTCTTTAAAAAATGCTTCCTTTCTGGTTGATATGTTTAAATATTTTGTGAATTGCAGATCAATAAAACTATAATTGAGCAATAACTTTCATATTTATTTCAGACAGTGTGAAATAAATTTACATTGACAGCCTCACTTAAAATTAATTTGATTTTTTTAAAATTTATAGAATGATATATTATCAGGAGAAGTCTCTTGGATTTTCTTTCAAATTTATATGCACAATTAATGTGATGAAGCTATATGATAAACATCCAGATCTAAAAAAAAAAGCAAATCAAAAAGTGGCACTCACATTAAAAATAAAACTAGCAGTATTTTCAGTATGATGTGGAATGTTGGTTTGTCATATAGGGCTTCGTGATGTTAAAATATGTTTTCTTTATACACACTTTGTTGAGCAATTTTATCATAAACGGATGTTGAATTTTGTCAAAGGCATTTTCCAAGTCTAATGAGATTGTTTTTATTTTTCAGTTTTTTAATGTAGTGTGTCACATTGGTTGATTTGCAGATACAGAACCATTTTGCTTCCCCAGGATAAACCTCACTTGATCATGGTGCATGTTCCTTTTCATCTATTGTTTAATTCCAATTGCTAATATTTTGTATAGGACTTTTGCACCTATCTTAATTAATGATATTGACCTGTAATTTTTTGTTGTTGTTGTTTCTTTGTCTGCATTTGCTATCAGGATGATGCTGGACTTATAAAATGAGATTGAAAGCATTCTTTCCTCTTCAATTTTTTGGAATAATTTGAGAAGAATAAACAGTAATTGTTCTTTAAATATTTTATAAACTTCCCCAAAACTAGTTTGGAGAAAGAACACCAAAAATAGTCATCATGAACCCTATATTTTCTTCAGCAAAAAAGTTGCAATAAAGTGGGCAAAGAAATCCCTTCAAAACTACCTATTGAAAATAATTGTTTATTGTTCTATTTTAATTGAAAATTCAATGTCCTTTAGGAATTAAAAAATTGAGGGCCAAATTGCCCTCTGCGTTGTTCCAGAAAGAGATGCAGAAAACTTAAAGACCTTCCAGAAAGTCAGTGGTTGCAATTCAGTTATTTAAAAGCCAAAACCTGTTTTTTGGTTGTTGGTTGTTTTTTTTTTTTAATTTGCTTAACTTTTATCAACCTGTTAGGTAGTTTGAATAGGAAAAAGGAGTCCACAATGGTGGTGGCTAAAAGACAAGGAAGGGAAAAGCCCACAAAATTAGAACAAAGGAAGGTTGGAGGACCGGAGTGAGGACCTCAGGTAGAACAGCACTCCTGGCTAGCGCAATTTACATAGGGCAGGCCCAGTGGGAGGAGAAAAAACTTGTAAAAAGAGGAGCCAAAGGGCCGGGGGTAGGGGGTCTCTCTCTCTCTCCTCTCCTGTCTTTTGGGTCATTGTGCCCTCACACCTCGAAGATGTATTTTCCTTTATTTTCTAAATAAAACTGAGCTGTAACATGGAGCTGTAACACCGGTCCATCTGAGAGCTGGTCCATCACTTCAAATTTTTGTTGTAACAAGACAGAACTGAGGAAATTACACATTCCCCCAACAAGCCTATGACTGACTTCACTGACATGAAAAGTGTGTGTGTGTGTGTGTGTGTGTGTGTGTGTCTGCACATGTAATATAGATATTTACAAATTATTTGCACCATTTGCATTTCTACTTTCTCTTACATGCTTATAGGATAATCAGATACTAATTTTTATTATCTCTCTATATATTCTGAAAATAGTATTTCTGTTTTCCTCACAGTAGATGTACAATTAAAACTCTATCTAAACAATCCAAATTATGAAGGAATTATAGTTAACATTGTATTCCTAAACCAAAAATATATTAAAAGTTTAACCTACATTAGGTTTTTCCCTCATAGAGCTGTTTTACATTATATTATTCATCCTAGAAAGTAGCTTTACTCTGAGTTCCCGTTCTCTGACAGCTGTGTTTACCTAGAGGATGTCCTTGCCAAATTATTTGTTGCCTTTTACTTTTTAAAGCTGCTTTCTTCTCACACCCTATGTTCTGAATTAATCTATTTATTTCTCTACTTCCTCTTATAGCCTCTGTTTCACTTTTCTTCTCCTTTGTTTTTTGCCATTCTGGTTGGATTTCAAGGATTTTAAAACAAACAAAAACTACAGTTTAACTCTATGTCACTGTATACTTTCTTTTAGCAAAATCATGTTTACTAAATGCAAAGAAAGATAGATTTTGGACTTTTAAAATCCTCTTTATGCCTATGTTGTTATGTCCGCATCCTAGCTCTTTTCCACATTACCTGTAGTCTTTTGCGAAAATGCCTTTTTGAGCACTTCTTTCTATCATGTCACGTTCTTTGTGGGCAAATCTATACTAGCTGACTTTTCACTCCCTTCCAGGTCTAAATGTCTCTCCGTGTCATAATACACGGGACAACTCTCCTCCACCCAATCAGTCCAGCACTGTTGCTCCCCCACTGGCCATGGTGTGGTTTTCACTTTTGGCAAGGATATCCTGCTGTTAGTAAACTTGGCAGAAGCATCCCTGCCTCTGGAAGATTGTTTGTGCTATCATTTTCTTCTGGAATTTTTTTATAGTTCAAGAGCTGTCTTCCTTTGAAAATCTCCCTCACTGCCACAACACTTGCATTTTCTTGAATTTTCTCTTGTTTACATTTTCTTTATCACCAATCATTTCAAGAGCATTTCATATCACCTTAATTAAATTGTAACCTATTAATTTAGAAAAAAGAAAGAAAAATTACAAAGTACCCACGAAAATGCTGGTTAAGTGGAAAATCTGATTTTTACTGATTAAAATATAAATTACAACAATACATGGAAGAACTGTACAAAAAAGATCTTCACGACCCAGATAATCATGATGATGTGATGACTAATCTAGAGCCAGACATCTTGGAATGTGAAGTCAAGTGGGCCTTAGAAAACATCACTGCGAACAAAGCTAGTGGAGGTGATGGAATTCCCGTTGAGCTGTTTCAAATCCTGAAACATGATGCTCTGAAAGTGCTGCACTCAATATGCCAGCAAATCTGGAAAACTCAGCAGTGGCCACAGGACTGGAAAAGGTCAGTTTTCATTCCAATTCCAAAAAAAGGCAATGCCAAAGAATGCTCAAACTACCGCACAATTGCGGTACTAGCATCTCACATGCTAGTAAAGTAATGCTCAAAATTCTCCAAGCCAGACTTCAGCAATACGTGAACCGTGAACTCCTTAATGTTCAAGCTGGTTTTAGAAAAGGCAGAGGAACCAGAGATCAAATTGCCAACATCCGCTGGATCATGGAAAAAGCAAGAGAGTTCCAGAAAAACATCTATTTCTGCTTTATTGACTATGCCAAAGCCTTTGACTGTGTGGATCACAATAAACTGTGGAAAATTCTGAAAGAGATGGGAATACCAGACCACTTGACCTGCCTCTTGAGAAATCTGTATGCAGGTCAGGAAGCAACAGTTAGAACTGGACATGGAACAACAGACTGGTTCCAAATAGGAAAGGGAGTACGTCAAGGCTGTATATTGTCACCCTGCTTATTTAACTTATATGCAGAGTACATCATGAGAAATGCTGGACTGGAAGAAACACAAGCTGGAATCAAGATTGCTGGGAGAAATATCAATAACCTCAGATATGCAGATGACACCACCCTTATGGCAGAAAGTGAGGAGGAGCTAAAAAGCCTCTTGTTGAAAGTGAAAGAGGAGAGTGAAAAAGTTGGCTTAAAGCTCAACATTCAGAAAACGAAGATCATGGCATCTGGCCCCATCACTTCATGGGAAATAGATGGGGAAACAGTAGAAACAGTGTCAGACTTTGTTTTTTTGGGCTCCAAAATCACTGCAGATGGTGACTGCAGCCATGAAATTAAAAGGCGCTTACTCCTTGGAAGAAAAGTTATGACCAACCTAGATAGTATATTCAAAAGCAGAGACATTACTTTGCCGACTAAGGTCCGTCTAGTCAAGGCTATGGTTTTTCCTGTGGTCATGTATGGATGTGAGAGTTGGACTGTGAAGAAGCCTGAGCGCCGAAGAATTGATGCTTTTGAACTGTGGTGTTGGAAAAGACTCTTGAGAGTCCCTTGGACTGCAAGGAGATCCAACCAGTCCATTCTGAAGGAGATCAACCCTGGGATTTCTTTGGAAGGAATGATGCTAAAACTGAAGCTCCAGTACTTTGGGCACCTTATGCGAAGAGTTGACTCATTGGAAAAGACCCTGATGCTGGGAGGGATTGGGGGCAGGAGGAGAAAGGGACGACTGAGGATGAGATGGCTGGATGGCATCACAGACTCAATGGACGTGAGTCTGAGTGAACTCCGGGAGTTGGTGATGGACAGGGAGGCCTGGCGTGCTGTGATTCATGGGGTCGCAAAGAGTCGGACACGACTGCGCGACTGAACTGAACTGAAATGAGAAAAAAAATAAACTTAGGAATAAAGCAAATGTAAAACTTCATATATCTTTATATTTGAATATAAATATTCAAATGCATCTTGAATATATTTCAAGGTATATTTGAATTCATATGCACTTGGTACCAATATACAACAAAGATGCACTAAGATTTCTCAAGAACAACACTGCTGCTTCATATCTATAGCACTTTTAGGTAGATTATATCATTAATGGCCTTGTGCCTACAGTGCAGGTGAGCTAATACACTGCTCAAATGTAGATTCTAACATGCAGGACATCATGAGACAAAAACTTTAAGCCTCATAAAATAGAGTGAATGCATGAACAGACCTCAGATTTTTCTTAAAGGGTACTATGCGAGCATAATGTTTTAGGAATCAATGAATATATTTCAAGGTATATTTGAATTCATATGCACTTGGTACCAATATACAACAAAGATGCACTAAGATTTCTCAAGAACAACACTGCTGCTTCATATCTATAGCACTTTTAGGTAGATTATATCATTAATGGCCTTGTGCCTACAGTGCAGGTGAGCTAATACACTGCTCAAATGTAGATTCTAACATGCAGGACATCATGAGACAAAAACTTTAAGCCTCATAAAATAGAGTGAATGCATGAACAGACCTCAGATTTTTCTTAAAGGGTACTATGCGAGCATAATGTTTTAGGAATCAAGAATATATGTACAAATAATAATGACTTACTGAATGCTTGCTGTATTCTAGGCACTTTTTTTTAATTAATGTATTACTGATGAATATCTAAGCCAGTTATCAACGGGCTTATTTGGACTATGAGAAAACTAAAGACTGGCAAAATGAAACAACTCAGACAAGGTTAACATTAGAGATCAGCACTCCTTCCACTGCTGTGTCAGGCTATAGATCAGTTAGTAGTTTGTTTTAGACTTGAGATCACCATGAACTCCTAGTAATCCAAAGCATAAATTTAAAAAAGGGAGGTGGGTTGTAAATTATTAAATATAAAGTAAAAATTTTAATCATTCAGTCATGTCTGTCTCTTTGGACCCCGTGGAGTATATCCCTCCAGGCTCCTATGTCCACAGGATTCTCCAGGCAGGAATACTGGAGTGGGTTGCCATATCCTCTTCCAGGGGATCTTCCTGACCCAGGGATCAAACCCAGATCTCTTGCACTGCAGACAGATTTTTTACCATCAGAGCCATCAGGGAAACCCATAATTGTTTCTATTATCTGTATACAATGAATTGTCTATTCTAAGCTTATTTTATTCTTAGGTTTTATTTTCTAATCCAATTGTTTAAGTATGTTTAGTAAACATTTTACTTAAAAGGATATGAAATGAATATCTATAATAGCAATGTGTATAATAACAATGATAATAACTATAATTTAGAGTTCTTTCCAACTCTGACATTCTATAATAACATATCCTTGAATATTGTATAACAGTTTAAATAAATCTCAGCATTACTGTTAGATATATTTTGTATATTTCATACAATTTCAGGTTTTTGGATCAAAAAATAATTAAAGTGAGGATTTTTCTGGAATGCATTCAAGTCTGTCATTTGCGTGACAACAAAAAATAAGAATTTCCAAAATGAAGTCTTTGTAATTGGCATCAGAATAACTCCAAAACTATAACAGATACTTTCTTTCTGACATATAATAAACAAGCAACCATTTAATTATTATTATTGGCAAAATAACTAAAATGAACTTAAGGAATGTTTAGGTTTTGTTGATAGGTTTTTTAAAATCCATGAGTAAAAAATTTAAAGTAATCAAATGAGTCAAGAATGTAAATAAATATATTGAGATTGATAAAAGTAAATATCATGTCAAAAACATAATACAGAATTTTCTGAAAAAAAAAGAAGAATTCCTTTGCAAACTAGAAAGGCAAAATTCTTGGGGGTAAAATAAGGAAAAGATATATTATTTAAAAATCTCTTTTATAATGAAAAGAAGCTGTGAAATCAATTAATTCCACCCTTCAATAACTGTAAAATACATAATTGCTATTCTGCTCAAAATTAAATTGGAAGTTTTTAGTCCAGAATTTGAGCTACTGTCTCTCACATTCTAAATCGAAGTCCTCAAATCTCACTCAACAGTGAAAAATCATAAAAGTTAGGATAAAATATTTCCCTTTGACAAGTACATATAAACACCCATCCTTCACCAAAACAAGAAAACTACATTTGAAAATTAAGCATGACACATAGAAGTCTTACTCAGAGAATCTTCTGTAAAACTCCACCTCCTAGTGGATGTGACTGTGTAGACAGAGTTGCCCATGAACATTGACTCAGTGTGAGTTAGGACTTAGAAAAGTCATCAAGGAGCAGCACTGAAAGGAATTAGAGGTTATCTTAGACTAAACCCTTCATGGTAGAGTTGAGGACACTGGAGCCGGAGGGTTTAAGTGACTCATCCCAGGTTACGCAATCACCAAGTGCAGAGTTTGAACTTGAACCCATATATCTCATCTTCAGGCCTGGTCTGCTTTCCACTGACCTCTGAGCATTCTAGTTCAGTGAAAACAGTTCCAGACCACAAATCGCAAATGCTTGCTGACATTACTGTGATCATCAAGAGTGTATGATTCTATACTATAGAGAAAAGGTAAAACACAGCCACACTCATAGTCACGTTCAACACGTTGGTTTCCATTGCTGCTGTAAGAAAGTACCACAAGCTGTGTGGCATAAACCACACGTTTATTATCATATAGTTCTATAGGTTAGTCCAAGACAAGGCTCACTGAGCTGAAAACAAAGCGACTGCAAGGCTGCATAACATTCTCGAGTTTCTAGGGGAGAATCTGTCTCCATGCTCTTTCCAGCCGTTAAGAGTATGTCTCCAAGTCTTGGCTCATGGTCCCCTTCTCCATTTTCAATGCCTATAGTATTACATCTCTCTGGCTATTCTTCCATAATCATGTTTCCCTCTTATTTTGACCGTAGCATGGAATGATTCTCTGTGTTTGATTCTTGTGATTAGATTGGTCCCGTCTGAAAAATCCAGAATAATCACTCCTGGAGAAAGGGGAAAACCAGTCCACCTCCAGAGGGAATTTAAATTTTAAATCAGAATTCTTGAGGCTCTAGCGTCTTTCAGATGCCACATTTAAAACTGACTGAGGGTCCTTTCATCTTCAATCCAAAAGCCTGTACTCCTGGACCACCCCGTTTCCCTGACCTTTACCTTCTTCTCTTTACTCTCAAGAATTTGCAGAAACCAAGAAATTGTATCCAGTTGAAATTAAACAAAAGCAGTAGATTCCAAAAATGTAGAATCTCAAGGGGAATTCACAGATGGTGAAATACGATTCTCTTTCCTGTCCTCAATTTTTCAGATAAACAAACTGACCAGAAGGCTAAAGTTCTTTCTAGAGGCCATTCTGTGAGTGAGAGGAACTCACTCACAGAACTGGAACCCAGGTATAGGACAGGGTTCTTTGTAAATCATGATGCTTTTATGGGTCAACCCTCCAAGTCTTTTACATTTCAGCATGAAACCTTTGTTTCAGTCAAGGTTCTCTGGCTACAAGAAGCAGTAATTGCTCAAACTAAGTCAAGTTAAAAGAATGAGGGGCTCTCACAGATTTGGGGCATAGCAGATATTTCCCAGCATCACGGGAACCCAAGAGTAAGGACCTAAAAGCTTTCATGCCCGCTTGTGAGGCTAATGGTCCCTTCTCCTGATCCCCTCTAATGAACCCCTACTTCTGCTTCCTTTACTTACTCAAACTCTAGTCAAGCACACAGCACAAGGTCACGCCCTCCAATCTCTTCAACATCAGCTGTCGAGGAGACGGGCTTCCCTGTGTGTCCTTCATTTCTAAGCTTTACAAAATGAAATCTGATCAGAGAAGATCAGCTATACTTGGGCACAGCTTGTTCCTCTAGGTTCAGTGGCCACATCTGGTTCGGTGGGTGGTGGATTAAGCTACAAAGGGGAGTTGGACATGACAGCAATGTTGAATTGCAGTTCTACAACTTTTACTTGACACATTTTTCCCTTTTAGATGTAGAGACCAAATCTGCTTTAAAGGTTAGTTTCTGAACTTGCCCAAATTTACATTTGTATGTTGAAAGACTGAGTAGGCTCAGTTCACTGCAGCTTAGTAAGATCAGTGTGCAGGTCAGAGACTAGGAACTAGTGGATTACCTGGCCCTCATATTGGGAGACTTGAGGATGCTCTGAGAAGGTTAAACATCTAGGACTCCTTCAAACCACAAATACATAAATCCCTTTGAACCTTTGCTTAGTCAGGTAAAAATAATTGGATTTTTCTGCTAATAAAAATTGTATGTTCTCTGCTCACATTCAAAATAAGGAATTTATTATATGCATTAACTTCATGTGCTTCTGAGCTAGTCAGCAGCTTGGGAGGCATTTGAAAGGATTTAACTTTAGATAAGAAAACAAACCATTCGTCTTGGAAAACAGCCTCATGCCATATCTTATTCAGTTTCAGAGTGACAACTGACTGTGCCTAACAACTTTGGAAGGGGGAAGTTTCTTGTCTCTTGGTAGAGTGGCTTGGAATTGTTCCATAAGTTTGCACATAGTTTTAACAGAGATGGAGAAGCATAGATGAAACGTGTTTAGATTGCTACTTAGAAGCACTGTCTCTGTTTGTTGGATCAAGACAACTGATATTTCATCAATTACGTAAGTAGCCGTGGAAATTTGAGTTAACTAGTAGCATGTTTCTAACGTATTTTAGTGACTTTTCTTAATGCTTCTTAATCTGGCTCTTGTTCAGATTGATAATAACTTCAGCTTCTGAAATCTCTGAGTTTCCTGACTATAATCAGACCCAAATACCTTCTTAAGTGTTATTTGACAAAAAAACACAAATACAAAAAATGCTTTTCAGCAAGGTACTTGTCTCTGGAAAGGAGGGTTGGTGTTCCAATTCATGGGTGTCATTAATTTTAAAAAGATAAAGCAAATACTTTTGCCCCATGAACACAGAAACAAATGTCTTGAGCTGGTTTTCGCCTTGCACAAATCAATAAAGAATCCCTTAAGGACTCCAGACAGCAGTCTTAAGTTCTCAGCCTCATAAAACAACTATTTTAATTAAATACAGAGATTCCCCACCAACTTCAGTTCAGTTCAGTTCAGTCACTCAGTCGTGTCCGACTCTTTGCGATCCCATGAATCACAGCACGCCAGGCCTCCCTGTCCATCACCAACTCCCGGAGTTCATTCAGACTCACGTCCTTCGAGTCAGTGATGCCATCCAGCCATCTCATCCTCAGTCGTCCCCTTCTCCTCCTGCCCCCAATCCCTCCCAGCATCAGAGTCTTTTCCAATGAGTCAACTCTTCGCATGAGGTGGCCAAAGTACTGGAGTTTCAGCTTTAGTATCATTCCTTCCAAAGAAATCCCAGGGCTGATCTCCTTCAGAATGGACTGGTTGGATCTCCTTGCAGTCCAAGGGACTCTCAAGAGTCTTCTCCAACACCACAGTTCAAAAGTATCAATTCTTCGGTGCTCAGCCTTCTTCACAGTCCAACTCTCACATCCATACGTGACCACTGGAACAACCATAGCCTTGACTAGACGGACTTTGTTGGCAAAGTAATAATCCTCAATTATTCAAGACTTTTTCAAAAGGCATTAAATGGCATTAATAAAGATACTGACAAACTCATGACCATGGGGAGCAGAATATGAGTTTTCAATGAGAGCAATGGTTATAGCTGCTTTTTAATAAATGAGGCCCTATAACTAGGAAAGTCTGAGCACTGCCCCTCATGCTGTTTAAATTAATCCATAAAACTCTACATGTGCCGCTTGTTCTACACACACCCTGAAAAAATGTGACTACAGAAGGCAATGAAATCTACAGTGAAAATCTATGCCTACTGACAGTAACAAAGGCTCACTCTCCTTTACCCTCTGTAAAAGGACTGGGATGTGCACAGTTAAGGTTAAGGTTAATAATCTGAGATAAAAAGAAACATCATAGTTGCTGCTCCATAAACCTGAGTGTTCAAATATCTCTCTGCACCTGACAACTACAGGAAGAAAAGAGCAAATCTATGCGCGATAATGACTCTGCTGGGAGAATTTTCTCTCCTGGTTCTAAGAACTGTCACCTCTGCACATTGCAGTCACTGCGCCTTCTTATGACTCTGAGAACATGAATAGGATAAGAAGCATAAAACTTACATAAAGTAATTCACATAACTTTCTATTTTTAAATCCAAACTTTTAAAAGATGATTTTTTTTTTAGCAACAGGAAAAATCTTTGTATCTAAAGTAATATTAATGGGTACATAAATAGAATATGTATGCTGTTTTTAAATAAATATTTCCCCCAAAATTATTTCAACCACATAGGAAAACTCCATTGAAGGGAAGTTAATGTGGAAGAAATTCAGTCTTGTTCCAACAAACACACATCAAAAGTTGGCATTCTGTAATCCTTAGGCAAAACTAGCATTCCACTGAGTACCAGAGATGCAAGCATTTTTCCAGATAAATAAATTCTATTTCTGGTCTATTACTTTGAAAAGGCTGACAACTTACTTAAGTATATGGAACACCCTCATCAAACAGTCTCCAAGCCACAACATCCTGGAAAATCATATCAGTCTTTCTTTCTAACATCTATAATTAATTTTAAAAATATGAATTTTCTATATATTATGTATAAATCCAGGTCATAATAACAGACTACAATAACTTCATAGGAATTATTTGAAGATTTTAAAATAAAATCTGAATGAGTATCAAAGGGAAGGACATACTATATTCACAAATGGAAAATTCACCATGATTAAAATGACAATTTTATCTCAAAATAAAATACAATTTATGGAAATTCCAAGCATAATTTCAATGAAGTTTTATTTTGAACTGATTAAAATAATCATGTATTTCATATGAATAAAACATGTATGAACGAATAAATAAGTGAAAATTGCCAAGGAGTTTTTAAAAGTAAAAAGGAAGGTTGAGGGGGAAGAGACTTATTAGAGAATCATGCCTCACTAGATATTGAAATTGACTATAAAATCACTACCACCAAAACAAATTGACATGAAAATAGACAAGTGGATAAATGGAATTGAGTGAGAAAGTCCAAAGAAATCTTAATATATGAAAAAATTTTCAGTTTTTAATGAATGAACTATTTAATGTTACTGGCACAACCATTATCTATCCAGAAAAAAGCCATGCCATTTACATGAATGAATTTCAGATGCATTAAAGCTTTTATCATGTGTGTGTTATTTCAAACTTTTATTTTGGTAAGAACACTTAGCATGAGACCTTTACAGACTTAAGTGTACAACTTGGTCCTGTTATCCAAAGGCACACTGTGATGCCTCTAGCTCTTATTCATTATCAAATCTCTAGAACTGGTCCATCTTCCATAGTTATTTAGGGGCTCTCCATTTCCCACTCCTCCCAGTCCCCTGCAGCATTCTACTCTGAGTTTGGCTATGTTAAACACCTCATATATCTGTCTTAAATCATGCAGGATTTGTCCCTCTGTGACTGGCTTGTTTAATGGAGCATAAAGTTCTCAAGGTTGATCCATGTTGTCACATATTGCAGGATCTAATTTTACATATATGCAACACAGGATATTTGTAGACCTTCATCAGAAAGATGAAATCTAGAGTTCCCCAGAAGAGAAGATTGCCAAACCTGATTTCATTAAAATGTAAAATGTCTCTTTGATAAAGATTGCATTTTCTCACAGGAGGAAGACATTTCCAGCCCTTGTAATTAACCATTGTTAAACATCTGTAGACAAAGAGCCTCTCAACCTAAGCATTTGAAAAATGGCCAAAGGGTAAATGACAGAAGCAGAAAAGAAAATTTGAATGAGCAATCAGCATATAACATGTGCTCAAGCTCCTGGTCATCTTCAAAACGCAAAGAAAAAATGACAATAGTAACAGGCTATCTTTCAATCACCAGATGGGCTAATATTCAGTTCAGTTCAGTTCAGTCGCTCAGTCGTGTCCAACTCTTTGCGACCCCATGAATCGCAGCACGCCAGGCCTCCCTGTCCATCACCAACTCCCGGAGTTCACTCAGACTCATGTCCATTGAGTCAGTGATGCCATCCAGCCATCTCATCCTCTGTCGTCCCCTTCTCCTCCTGCCCCCAATCCCTCCCAGCATCAGAGTCTTTTCCAATGAGTCAACTCTTCGCATGAGGTGGCCAAAGTACTGGAGCTTCAGCTTCAGCATCATTCCTTCCAAAGAAATCCCAGGGTTGATCCTTCAGAATGGACTGGTTGGATCTCCTTGCAGTCCAAGGGACTCTCAAGAGTCTTCTCCAACACCACAGTTCAAAACCATCAATTCTTCTGCACTCAGCCTTCTTCACAGTCCAACTCTCGCATCCATACATGACCACAGGAAGAACCATAGCCTTGACTAGACGGACCTTAGTCGGCAAAGTAATCTCTCTGCTTTTGAATATACTATCTAGGTTGGTCATAACTTTTCTTCCAAAGAGTAAGCGTCTTTTAATTTCATGGCTGCAGTCACCATCTGCAGTGATTTTAGAGCCTCTCAAAAATTAATTAATTAATTAATTAATGCCTGGTCTTGGCAGAGGCTCTCATATATGGGCAATGAGAATATGAGTTGATACATTCCCAGCAAGTGATTTGGTGTATCTGTTAAAACTACAGTTGTGTGTAACCTTTGATTCAGCAGTTCCATATCTAAACTTCTATAGAAATAAGATAATTAGTACCTAATGATGGATGTTCATGAATGCTTTCTGCAGTACTGTTTGTAATAGTAAAACATGTTAATGTCCATCCATATCAGTAGAGGAAGAGGGGGATAAACTGCCACAAAATCTATAGACTTTCGCATAGCTATTGGGAAGTATAGACTTACTGATACATATTTACCAGAAAAGCTATTCATCTTATATTCTTCAAGTTTAAAAAAAATTACCAAATAATGTGTATAGTAGCATATTGAAACTAAAAATAAAATCTTTGTGTCTGAGTATATTTGTAGATAAACAGAAAAAATCATGAAATCATACATACAAAATGACTAACATTAAATTCAAAGAGTTGGAATACATAAAATACATAACTAATAATAGCCTATTGTATAGTGCAGGGAATTTTACTCAGTACTCTCTAATGGCCCGTATTGGAAAAGAATTTGAAAAAAGAGTGGAGATATATATATATAAAACTGATTCATTTTGTGGTAAAACCAAAAATGACACAGTATTGTGGGTTAACTATATTCTGATAAGGCAGAGGAACCAGAGATCAAATTGCCAACATCCGCTGGATCATCGAAAAAACAAGAGAGTTCCAAAAAAATATCTATTTCTGCTTTATTGACTATGCCAAAGCCTTTAACTGTGTGGATCTCCATAAAATGTGGAAAATTCTGAAAAAGATGGGAATACCAGGCCTCCTGACCTACCTCTTGAAAAATCTGTTTGCAGGTCAAGAAGCAACAGTTAGAACTGGGCATGGAACAACAGACTGGTTCCAAATAGGAAAAGGAGTATGTCAAGGCTATATATTGTTACCCTGCTTATTTAACTTATATGCAGAGTACATCATGAGAAACGCTGGGCTGAATGAAGCACCAGCTAGAATCAAGATTCCTGGGAGAAATATCAATAACCTCAGATATGCGGATGATACCACCTTTATGGCAGAAAGTAAAAAAGAACTAAAGAGCTTCTTGATAGTGAAAGAGGAGAGTAAAAAAGTTGGTATAAAGCTCAACGTTCAGAAAACTAAGATCATGGCATCCGGTCCCATCACTTCATGGCAAATAAATGGGGAAACAGTGGAAACAGTGGCAGATTTTATTTTGGGGGGCTCCAAAATCACTGCAGATGGTGATTGCAGCCATGAATTTAAAAGACGCTTACTCTTGGAAGGAAAGTTATGACCAACCTAGATAACATTAAAAAGCAGACACATTGCTTTGCCAGCAAAGGTCCATTTAGTCAAGGCTATGGTTTTTCCAGTAGTCATGTATGGATGTGAGAGTTGGACTATAAAGAAAGCTGAGCACCAAAGAATTGATGCTTTTGAACTGTGATGTTGCAGAAGACTCCTGATAGTCCCTTGGACTCCAAGGAGATCCAACCAGTCCATCCTAAAAGAGATCGGTCCTGAGAGTTCATTGGAAGGGCTGATGTTGAAGCTAAAGCTCCAATACTTTGGCCACATGATGGGAAGAGCTGACTCATTGGAAAAGACCCTGATTCTGGGAAAGATTGAAGGTGGAAGATGGGGACGACAGAGTATGAGATGATTGGATGGCATCACTGACTCAACAGAGATGAGTTTGGGTAAACTCCAAGAGTTGGTGATAGACAGGGAGGCCTGGCGTGCTGCAGTCCATGAGGTCGCAAAGAGTTGGACATGACTGAGTGACTGAACTGAACTGAACTGAGCCAAATAAAATTTTTTTAAAAACTTCAAAGAGCAGGAGAAATTTTGTAAATCAGAAAGAGAAGGGTAATGTCAGATTTGTTATACATTATAAAGCAATATAGTCACATTGTTCACAGATACATTTCTCATCTAAAATTTCACCTGCTCCTTTGGCTTATTCATGTCCCCTCTGCTATCATCTGGCCTCTCAAAACAAGTGATTCATGGATAAACTGACAAAGAATAAGGCTGATTCAAAGTATTTTATTTAGTAAGACAGTGCCCAAATATGACCTAACAGAAGCTGCCCAAAACTTAGTAGTGAAAAGGAAATTTCAGCCTAATTTTCCTTATGAGTAGTCCATGAAGAGGAAAGGAAATGTAAGCCAAGCTTCTGATATTTCAACACTTCAAAACTGTGAAAAATAAATCTGTGATTGAGCTTTCTCTTCTTCTAAAAACTTAGCCCTAGCAGGAGGGAATCTCAAACCAGCTCAGCTATTTATCAAATTATTATCTGAAAGCATATCCATTGACGCATGAGTATATTTATACTCAAATACTCATAAAATTTTACTTACTAAAGAATGGGAATGGACTTCGCTGGCAGTGTGGTGGTTAAGAATATGCATGCCAACAGCAGGGGGCATGGGTTTGATCCTTGGTCTGGGGAGATCCCAGGTGCTGCAAGGCAGCTAAGCCCATGAGATACACAGTTGACACCACCTTTATGGCAGAAAGTAAAGAAGAACTAAAGAGCCTCTTGATGAAAGTGAAAAAGGAGAGGGAAAATGTTGGTTTAAAACTCAACATAGCCAAATAAAATTTTTTTAAAAACTTCAAAGAGCAGGAGAAATTTTGTAAATCAGAAAGAGAAGGGTAATGTCAGATTTGTTATACATTATAAAGCAATATAGTCACATTGTTCACAGATACATTTCTCATCTAAAATTTCACCTGCTCCTTTGGCTTATTCTTGTCCCCTCTGCTATCATCTGGCCTCTCAAAACAAGTGATTCATGGATAAACTGACAAAGAATAAGGCTGATTCAAAGTATTTTATTTAGTAAGACAGTGCCCAAATATGACCTAACAGAAGCTGCCCAAAACTTAGTAGTGAAAAGGAAATTTCAGCCTAATTTTCCTTATGAGTAGTCCATGAAGAGGAAAGGAAATGTAAGCCAAGCTTCTGATATTTCAACACTTCAAAACTGTGAAAAATAAATCTGTGATTGAGCTTTCTCTTCTTCTAAAAACTTAGCCCTAGTAGGAGGGAATCTCAAACCAGCTCAGCTATTTATCAAATTATTATCTGAAAGCATATCCATTGACGCATGAGTATATTTATACTCAAATACTCATAAAATTTTACTTACTAAAGAATGGGAATGGACTTCGCTGGCAGTATGGTGGTTAAGAATATGCATGCCAACAGCAGGGGGCATGGGTTTGATCCTTGGTCTGGGGAGATCCCAGGTGCTGCAAGGCAGCTAAGCCCATGAGATACACAGTTGACACCACCTTTATGGCAGAAAGTAAAGAAGAACTAAAGAGCCTCTTGATGAAAGTGAAAAAGGAGAGGGAAAATGTTGGTTTAAAACTCAACATTCAGAAAACTAAGATCATGACATACAGTCCCATCACTTCATGGCAAATGGGGAAACAGTGACAGACTTTATTTTGGGGGGGCTCCAAAATCACTGCAGATGGTGACTGCAGCCACGAAATTAAAAGCCACTTGCTCCTTGGAAGAAAAGTTATGAACAACCCAGACAGCATACTAAAAAGCAGAGACATTACTTTGCTAACAAAGGTCCATCGAGTCAAAGCTGTGGTTTTTCCAGTAGTCATGTAGAGATGTGAGAGTTGGACTATAAAGAAACTGAGTGCCGAAGAAATTGATGCTTTTGAACTGTGGTGTTGGAGAAGACTCTTGAGAGTCCGTTGGACTGCAGGGAGATCCAACCAGTCAATCCTAAAAGAATTCAGTCCTGAATATTAACTGGAAGGACTGATGCTGAAGCTGAAACTCCAAGACTTTGGCCACCTGATGGAAAGAACTGACTCATTGGAAAACACCCTGATGCTGGGAAAGATTGAAGAAGGAGAAGGGGATGACAGAGGATGAGATGGTTGGATGGCATCACCAAGTCAATGGACATGAGTTTGAGTAAACTCCGGGAGTTGGTGATGGACAGGAAAGCTTGGCGTGCTGCAGTCCATGGGGTTGCAACCCTGAGGGACCCAACCTTCAGTCGGACACAACTGAGCGACTGAACTGAACTGACACTGCAACTAAAGAAAGGCTGTGCATAGCATCAAAGACCAAGAGCAGCCAATAATAATTAACTGTTTTAAAAAATAAAGAATGGGAACAATTTTCAAAATTGATAGAAAAATGGTACTGATAAAAGTACAGGGCAAGGATAGACATGCAGATATAGAGAATGGACTTATGGACTCGAGAAGAAGGGAAAGATAGGACAAACTGAGACTAGCATTTATATATATACACTTCTGCTTATTCTCAGTTGTTCAGTCATGTCTGGCTCTTTGCAATACTGTGGACTGTAGCCCACCAGGTACCTCTGTCCACAGGATTCTTCAGGCAAGAATACTGAAGTAAGTTGTCATTTCCTTCTCCAGGGGATTTTCCTGACCCAGGGATTGAACCCAATCTCTTGCATCTCCAGCATTAGGAGACAGATTCTTTACCACTGAGCTACTGGGAAGCCCATATATATACTGCCATGTGTAAAATAGATAGCTAGTGGTAAGTTGCTTTATTGTGTAGGGAGCTCAACTCAGTGCTCTCTGATGACTTAGAGAGTGGGAGGGGTGAGAAGGGGAGGAAGGCTCAAGAAGGAGGCTCAAGAGGGAATGGATATGTGTATACATATAGCTGATTCACTTTGTTAGACAGCAGAAACTAACACAACCAATTATACTCCAATTACAAAAAGAATAGGAACAATTTACAAACTTTTAAGCCCTTTTGTAATAATAAAAAAATTACTAACACTTTTTTAAAGCTTACTTTGTGTCAGACACCATGCTAAATGCTTCATATACTATTTTATTCCATTATCACAATTCCATTAAGTAGATAATATTATACACTTTGTTTTACAAATGAAGACGCTAAGGTTAGGGACTCTATGTAATCTATGCAAAGCTATGCAGCCAGGAATTGGCTTGGCCATCAGGGAACCCACTTTGCTTCCTATAGAATAGCAGAGCCCCTAGAGAGTAGCAAATGTTTCTCTCAGCATGTTCTAAAGGCTGGTGAAACAGATCAGCCAGGGGTCCCCGCATAGACAGGACCACAGGTGTTCCAAAGGAACATTCATTCTTAGGATGGTTCAAGGAAAATGAGCTGTCAGCCAATGAGCTTTGACTTCATTATCTAAATCCTACAGCAACAGACACATTTAGAGGCAGTTCTCGGTGGTAAGATGTTTTATCCCATGTACCAGAGCAACAGGATGGAAAAGATAGCCAGCACCATGCAGCTTCAAGTAGACCAATTTGCAGCAGGCCTGAGCTGGATAAGGACGGTGCACTGTAACTGCTATCTATTCACCCTATTTTTAAAAGCATGCACCATTCTTACAGAAGCTTCCCTAGATCTAACGTATATTTTGCCACACAAAGAACTTTGGATGATTCTTCCTCATCTTTTAGTTTTAAGGGGAATAGCCTTTAAGGAGAGCTCATTCTGTTTAGTATATGAGGGTCGGGACTTCCCTGGCAGTCCAGTGGTTAAGAATCTGCCTTCCGAGGCAGGGAATGCTGGTTCATTCCCTAAGATCCCACGTGCCACACGGCAACTAAGCCTGAGCACAACTCCTGAACCCATGCGCCACAACTAGAGAACCTGTGAGCCACAGCAAAGGATCCTACAAGTGGCAATGAAGATCCCCGGTGCTGCAACTAAGACCCAATGCAGCCATACAATTAATGAATCCATAATTTTTTTTAATCCTCACCACTTTTTTTAAAAAAAGAGAGTCAAACCTGACATTAAGGTGAATACAGCCATAGATAAAGTGAACTCCAAAACGTTACAGAACACTAATGTATGCTGCAAACACAAGGCTGACTTCCCAGTTTTCTTATTGCAGGAATTTTCTGTTGAATTGATTTCAATCTATGGAAGACGAGCTAAGAAGTATTATGGCATGGTATCAGAGAGATTAAAAGACTGAAGAGATTTGTTGTGGTGATCCTCTGTGTCAGCTGAGATCCAGCAAGAAACAGATAGAATGCTCAATAAAGAAAATATGAGAATTTTAAGAAAAATGGTTGACAGAGGTGTGGGTAGGGTATAGGAAAACCGCAAGGGCTTGGGGGGTAGTTACCACTCCTGAGCCTGAAGAGGGAAGGAGAGGCAAGTCTACTCAGAGAACTGTGTGGAGAAGACCATCTTAAAGGATCTGGAACCCTCAACCAACGCACGCAATCAACCAGTTGAAAACCCACAAGAAGGGGTGCCTCCCATGGGCTCATCCCACCCATAATGAGAGAGCAAGAGCGATCACTGATGCAATCCCTAAGAGTCAGCCTGCTTGCCATAGAGAAGGGCAAAGAATAAGAAAGAGTGCCTCGGAAGGGACAAAAGAAAGATGCCCAGCACAGCCTCTGTCTTTCCACTCAGTGTCTGTAGCAGGCCAGACTGATGACGGCCTAGAACTAAGGAAGCACGCAGTATCTTTTGGCATAGTCCATGGAACAGAAACAACTCTTTCAGCACACAAACTGAAGGGCACAAACATGCCTTTGGCAGTTTGGTCAGAGGACAGGGGTTCATTCAGTGCAAGAACAAAAAGATCATTAATTTTAGACTTGGCTTCTCCTACTCAGTTTGTAGGAGCAAAATATACTATAAGTATACATAACTGCAGTGTGGACGTAAACCCGAGCCCCCATTTCCCTGGCTGCTTGCATTACAGCACCTGACATAGAAAATTAGCTGGCTAGGGACAAAACGTAAGGAAGATGGATATTCCTAATATTACTACAGGCCATACATACATGTTAATCATTACTTGTTTCCAGCAGGTCAAAGGTGCATTGCCGATTACCTGCAGGTGAGAGAGTTGTGATGGTCTCCACTTGGGCCACTAATCATTCAATGTGTCCAAGAAGTCCAGTTTTCAGTGTATGCTATTGGGAAGTTATCCGAATTGTATGAAGGGTTTGGACTTCCTTCCTTCTCATTGGAATATTTCAAGACATCCAGGATTCATGACCATGAGATAATATGTCCTGCGAGATTTTAACATTTAGATAGCATCACCAATTCAATGGACAGGAACTTGAGCAAACTCCGGGAGACAGCGGAGGATCAGGAAGCCTGGCATGCTGCAGTCCATGGGGTTACAAAGGCTCAGACACGACTTAGCGACTTAACAACAAGTTCAGTTGTTAACCCAAGAATATCATATGCATTAATATCTCTGTAATGAAACGTATGACAGAATATCTTTTATACTGCCTGCTTGTTAGGTTTGTAATATTTAGACAATAGATACTAAAATTTTGACTCTCCTTTTCTACACTTTTTTCAATTTACAAAAATAAAACTTAGCTCATTTCTTATGCAAAATGAATCAAACTTCCAACTAGGAATTTCAGAGAAAGGTTTGCACGGTATCAAAAAATTTATAAATTCTCTTTCAGTTACTTTGGCTTATGAAAAAATGTTGGTCAAAGAAGGATTCACTCCTGGGGTCTTCCCAAGCATTCTTCCTGCTTGTTATAAGATGAACTCGTGGTCACTAGGGCCCACTTTGTGAAACAGTGGACAGATGGAGAATTCCAGGCCCAGATGGTTTCACGGTGAATTCTGCCAAACATTTAAGGAAGAAATAATAACCGTTTGACAAAATTTGTTCCAGAAAATAAGAGGAGGGAACACTTCTTAGCTGATTTTGTGAAGCCAGCATCAACACCCTGATACCAAAATAGAGACATTACAAGAAAACCATGGCCCAAAAGTGTGAATTCTCATGAACAAAAACCAGGGATCAGCAAACTGCAATCTGTGGGCTGGCTGGCTGTAAACAAAGCTTTACGGGAACACAGCCACATCCATTCATCTGCTATGACAGAGTCGAACAGTTGCAGATGCAATGGAAAATATGTGGTCCAAAAATCAACAATATGTACTCTATGGCCATTTGCAAAGTTTGCCAACTCCTGACACAAAACTCAAGAAATGGCAGCAAAGTTGAGTTGAGCAATATGTAAAAGTATATAATACCTACTGACCAAGTCCACAAAGGGTGGACAAGGATGGGATAGATCCCAGAGCCAAAGTAGGGTGAGGAGTGCCCCTACGCATGGGGATAGCAGCAATGGCAGTAAGGAAACAATTGCCCACACAGGGAACACAGACTATATGCAAGTATACAGAGAATAATCATCTTGCGCCAGAACTAAAAATCCTTAAAAAACAATCCATAAAGCATCATGAGGATGTGTGAGAAGGTTCCTGCTGTTGTTCAGTCACTGAGACCTATCTAACTCTGTGACCCCTTGGACTGCAGCACACCAGGCTTCCCTGTCCTTCACCATCTCCCAGAGTTTCCTCAAACTCACGTCCACGGAGCTGGTGATGACATTCAGCCATCTTATCTTTTGTCGTTCCCTTTTCCTCTTGCCCTCAATTTTTCCCAACATCAGAGAAGGTAAGAAGTGCTAGTTTAAAGAGCCTCCTACTGGCCAAATTATGGACAAAGCATCAAAATAAGTTATGATAATAATGGTTTGCAATCTATTGGCTAAAAACAGGTATCAATGAATTTATACTCAGTGCTCAGTTCAGTTCAGTTCAGTCACTCAGTCATGTCCAATACTTTGCAAACCCATGGACTACAGCACACAAGTCTTCTAACTCTGTGACCCCTTGGACTGCAGCACACCAGGCTTCCCTGTCCTTCACCATCTCCCAGAGTTTCCTCAAACTCACGTCCACGGAGCTGGTGATGACATTCAGCCATCTTATCTTTTGTCGTTCCCTTTTCCTCTTGCCCTCAATTTTTCCCAACATCAGAGAAGGTAAGAAGTGCTAGTTTAAAGAGCCTCCTACTGGCCAAATTATGGACAATTTGAGCATCAAAATAAGTTATGATAATAATGGTTTGCAATCTATTGGCTAAAAATAGGTATCAATGAGTTTATACTCATTGAGTTCAGTTCAGTTCAGTCACTCAGTCACGTCCAATACTTTGCAAACCCATGGACTACAGCACACAAGACCTCCCTGTCCATCACCAACTCACAGGGTTTACTCAAACTCATGTCCATTGAGTTGCTGATCCAGCCATCTCATCCTCTGTTGTCTCCTTCTCCTCCCCCTTCAATGTTTCCAAGCATCAGGGTCTTTTCCAATGAGTCAGTTCATTCTATCAGCTGGGGTTTCAGCTTTAGCATCAGTCCTTCCAATGAATATTCAGGACTGATTTCCTTTAGGATGGACTGGTTGAATTTCCTTTCAGTCTAAGGGACTCTCAAGAGTCTTCTCCAGCACCACAGTTCAAAGCATCATTTCTTCAGTGCTCAATTTCTTTATAGTCTCACATCCATACATGACTACTGGAAAAACCATAGATCTGTTGGCAAAATGATGCCTCTGCTTTTTAATGTGCTGTCTAGGTTGGTCACAACTTCTCTTCCAAGAAGCAAGTGTCTTTTAATTTCCTGGTTGCAGTCACCATCTGCAGTGATTTTGGAGCCCCAAAAATGCAGTCTGTCATTGTTTCCACTGTTTCCCCATCTATTTGCCATGAAGTGATGGGACTGGATGCCATGATCTTAGTTTTCTGAATGTTGAGTTTTAAGCCAACTTTTTCCCTTTCCTTTTTCACTTTCATCAAGAGGATCTTTAGTTCTTCTTTGCATTCTGCCATAAGCAAGGTGTTATCTGCATATATGAGGTTACTGATATTTCTCCTAACAATCTTGATTACAGATTGTGCTTCATCCAGCCCAGGATTTCTCATGATGCATTCTGCATATAAGTTAAATAAGCAGGTGACAATATACAGCCTTGATGTACTCCTTTTCCTATTTGGAACCAGTCTGTTGTTCCATTTCCAGTTCTAACTCTTGCTTCCTGACCTGCATATAATTTCTCAAGAGGCAGGTCAGGTGGTCTGATATTACCATCTCTTTCAGAATTTTCCACAGTTTTTTGTGATCCACACAGTCAAAGGCTTTGGCATAGTCAATAAAGCAGAAGTAGATGTTTTTCTGGAACTCTCTTGTTTTTTCAACGATCCCGCAGATGTTGACAATTTGATCTCTGGTTCCTCTGCCTTTTCTAAATCCAGCTTGAACATCTGGAAGTTCATGGTTCATGTACTATTGAAGCCTGTCTTGGAGAATTTTCAGCATTACTTTACTAGCATGTGAGATGAGTGCAATTGTATGGTAGTTTTAACATTCTTTGGCATTGCTTTCTTTGGAATTGGAATGAAAGCTGACTTTTTCCAGCCCTGTGGCCACTGCTGGGTTTTCCAATTTGCTGGCATATTGAATGCAGCACTTTCACAGCATCATCTTTTAGGATTTGAAATAGCTCAAGTGGAATTCTATCACCTCCACTAGCTTTGTTCATAGTGATGCTTCCTAAGGCCCACTTGACTTCACATTCCAGGATGTCTGGCTCTAGGTGAGTGATCACAACATCATGATTTTCTGGGTCATAAAGGTCTTTTTTGTTTGGTTCTTCTGTGTATTCTTGCCACCTCTTCTTAATATCTTCTGCTTCTGTTAGGTCCATACCATTTCTGTCCTTTATCGTAGTCATCTTTGCATGAAATGTTCCCTTAGCATCTCTAATTGTCTTGAAGAGATCTCTAGTCTTTCCCATTCTGTTGTTATCCTCTATTTCTTTGCATTGATTGCTAAGGAAGGTTTTCTTATCTCTCCTTGCTATTCTTTGGAACTCTGCATTCAGAAGGGTATATATTTCCTTTTCTTTTTGCCTTTCACATCTGTTCCTTCTCAAGTATTTGTAAGGCCTCCTCAGACAACCATTTTGTCTTTTTGCATTTCTTTTTCTTGGAGATGATCTTGATCACTGCTTCGTGTACAATGTCATGAACCTCTGTCCATAGTTCTTCAGGCACTCTGTCTATCAGATCTTACCCTTGAATCTATTTCTCACTTCCACTGTATAATCATAAGGGATTTAATTTAGGTCATACCTGAATGGTCCAATGGTTTTCCTTACTTTCTTCAATTTAAGTCTGAATTTGGCAATAAAGAGTTCATGATCTGAGCCACAGTCAGCTCCCAGTCTTGTTTTTGTTGACTGTATAGAGTTTCTCCATCTTTGGCTGCAAAGAATATAATCAATCTGATTTTGGTGTTGACCATCTGGTGATGCCCATGTGTAGAGTCTTCTCTTGTGTTGTTGGAAGAGGGTGTTTGCTATGACCAGTGCATTCTCTTGGCAAAACTCTATTAGCCTTTACCCTGCTTCATTCAGTACTCCAAGGCCAAATATGCCTGTTAACCCAGATATTCTTGACTTCCTACTTTTGCATTCCAGTCCCCTATAATGAAAAGGACATCTTTTTTGGGTTTTAGTTCTAGAAGGTCTTGTAGGTCTTCATAGAACCTTCACCTTCAACTTCACCTTCTTCAGCATTACTGCTTGGGGCATAAACTTGGATTGCTGTGATATTGAATGGTTTGCCTTGGAAACAGAGATCATTCTATCATTTAGAGATTGCATCCAAGTACTGCAATCCAAGTACTGGACTCTTGTTGACTATGATGGCTACTCCTTTTCTTCTAAGAGATTCTTGCCCAAAGTAGTAGATATAATGGTCACTGGAGTTAAATTCACCCATTCCAGTCCATCTTAGTTCGCTAATTCCTAAAATGTCAATGTTCACTCTTGCCATCTCCTGTTTGACTACTTCCAATTTGCCTTGATTCATGAACCTAATATTCCAGGTTCCTATGCAGTATTGCTCTTTACAGCATCAGACTTTACCTCCATCACCAGTCATATCCACAACTGAGTGTTGTTTTTGCTTTGGCTCCGTCTCTTCATTCTCTCTGGAGTTATTTCTCCATTGATCTCCAGTAGCATATTGGGCACCTACTGACCTGGAGAGTTTATCTTTCAGTGTCCTATCTTTTTGTCTTTTCATACTGTCATTGTTAGGTATCAATACTCATTGCTAGGTATCAATAATTCATAATGAGTTCATCAATGAGTTCATAAATAAATAAGCTCTTCTTTAGGTTTACAAGGCCAACTAATAAGGATAGAAGGAAGAACTGAACTATAAAATGTACTGTTTGGCAGTTTTCATAGTAATAATTAATTCAGCTAAGAAACACAAATGGATATTCAAAATAGAGGCATTTGTGCATTGGAGTTGTTTGACCTTAAAATTCCTGAGGATTTAACAACTTCAGGAATTTTAAGGTTAAAGTTGTTAAAATTATTGAAGTTCAGATGATCTGAATGTGCAATTAAATTATGGTTAAACAAAAGTACAGACAGATTTGATCCCTCATTTGTGACTCTTTGTGGCCCCATAGACTTTAACTCACCTGGCTCCTTTGTCCATGGAATTTTCCAGGCAAGAATGCTGGAGTGGGTTGCCATGCCATCCTCCAGGGAGGACTGGGATAGGATATGCCCATTGTAGAGGCCAGGGCCAGGTGCCCAGACCTGGACCCAAGAAGCTGGGCCAGCCTCGCTGGGACCATGTGAGCTGAGGATGACAGGAAATTTGTTTCTCTGAAGGAAAACTGAGAACTAGATGAAGGAAGGAAGAGGCAGAGACGGCAAGGGAGAGAGCAACCATTCAGTTTTCTAGAATGTGCTAATATCCTAGGAAGCACGAAAGAGAGTCATAAGAAAGGGGCAGGGGGAGGGGCAAAGCGTTTTATTCAGCAAACATTAAAAAAAATAAAATAAAATAAAAAGGAAAAAGTCTTTGTATCCAGCAATCATAGGGCTACTTAGCAGAGTCAGGGACGGGGTTCTGGTCATAAGCAATAGTGGATGGCGGGGAGATGGAAATAACAGAGACTCATTTTTCAAGAAGTTTCTCTGTGACAGGTGTGAACGAGACAAAGTGTTCAAAAGCATGATTTTTTAAGGAGAAACCTGAATATATTAGAGGCAGACAGGAAGAAACACCTAAATTGTGCCATGTTTGAGAAGCTGGAAATTTATTGAAATAAAGGAGTAGATAGCTAGTGGACTACTGTTAGAGCTGTGTTCCAAATGATCTCACTTTCATACTTGCTAAGAAATGCTCCTTTGTTGTGAACTAAATATTCCTGAAGGCCAGGGGTTATCTTACTTCATTGGTTTACCAAAACAGGCTGACACAGTGCCACTGAATAAATTAATAGTGAAAACATATTGTGAGTGTGCTCTGTTGAGTCAGAGGTCTCAAGATGGATAAATTACACTTGGATTTCAAATCTTTGATACCAAGCAAACAGAAGCAAGCAAAACCAAACAAAACTTGACCAATGCACCAAAATTCCCACAAAGAGAGACACGGCCAGATAGTTCAGTCTTACACTGGAGCACCACATGTCCATAAGTCATTCAATTTGCTCAATATTTATTTTAAAAATACTTGTTTGCCTACTATGCATTTTAGTAATAACCCTGTCTATAAAGTGGGTTTCTATCAATGTAGATTGAGAAGCTGTTTTGTTTGATTGTTTTCCAGATAACGTCTCTGATTTTTTCAGTACTAATCTAAAAATCTCAGCCGTGGGGACAGTCCTCCAGTTTGGAAATCTTGATGCATTCTCCAGTGAGAACACACTGCGCCTGGGGCAGGAACTGAATCTCTCTGTCTCCTCTTTTTCTCCTTCCTCTTTCCTTGAGGGTAAGACTGGCTTAGAAGAATAATCACCCATTTGAACAGTGAACATAGCTGCCTGCTTGAGAGAGTTCTTTTAAGTCCACATCAGCATAATCCTATGAAAAATGAGAAAGAGGAATGAATTAAGAAAAGTTCCTTAATAACCATATAACGCCTCTGTCCGTATTTGTAGGATTTGAGTTTCCATTCAGTCAGAATTGGCTAGGAAATTCAAATGTGTCTTCAGTGCAGCAAAGGACACAAAACAGATGCGTGATGAGGAAGAGCTATTGCTCTTCTGATCTCCTGATTCTATTCAAACAAATATGTTGACAGGTCATCTAACAGAAATTTTATAAGAAGTTCAGTTTTCCTTTGAATTAAGCAAAGGAGTCATTTCCCAGGCAAGAAGGGAGCTCTAGGTAACCCAGTGCCCTTCTGGCTCATGGTTGCCTCTCTGTTTCTCAGTCAGTGACTGGAGGGGAGAATTCCAGAGTGACTTTGAGGCTCAGCCGTGCCAGGGGAAACCTGGATTAAATAAATCCAGGCACTTCTGATCATGTCACAGTCTGAGTGAATATCTCCCTCTCCGTCTCTCCATCAACTCCACACTCATCCTCAAAATAAAAGTTACATTTCTCAGCTTGACCGCAACACCATTCTCTGGTTCCCTTTTCCCTCTCCCAACACATTTCTGTGCCCGCCGGGTCTCCCTTTCCCCTTCCCTGTTCCTTCACACCTTTTTATAAGTGGCTTCCCTAGCCAAAAATGCCCTTCCTCTAGAAAACAAAAATTGCTCGGTTATGTTGCAATGTTCTTGTCTGAGAAAATAGCAAACGCCCAAAGGTAATGCGTCATTGGTACATCTTCAGCTCATTTCAGTTCAGTTCAGTCGCTCAGTCATGTCCAACTCTTTGCGACCCCATGAACCGCAGCACGCCAGGCCTCCCTGTCCATCACCAACTCCCAGAGTCCACTCAAACCCATGTCCATCGAGTCGGTGGTGACATCCAGCCATCTCATTCTCTGTCGTCCACTTCTCCTCCTGCCCTTAATCTTTCCCAGCATCAGGGTCTTTTCAAATGAGTCAGCTCATAGCATTAAAAGGCCAAAGTATTGGAGTTTCAGTTTCAACATCAGTCCTTCCAATGAATATTCAGGACTGATCTCCTTTAGGATGGACTGCTTGGATCTCCTCTCAATCCAAGGGACTCTCAAGAGTCTTCTCCAACACTACAATTCAAAAGCATCAATTCTTCGGCGCTCAGCTTTCTTCACAGTCCAACTCTCATATCCATACATGACCACAGGAAAAACCATAGCCTTGACTAGATGAACCTTTGTTGGCAAAGTAATGTCTCTGCTTTTTAATATGCTGTCTAGTTGATCATAACTTTCCTTCCAAGGAGTAAGCATCTTTTAATTTCATGGCTGAAATCACCATCTGCAGTGATTTTGGAGCCCAGAAAAATAAACTCAGCCACAGTTTCCATTGTTCCCATGAAGTGATGGGACCAGATGCCATGATCTTCGTTTTCTGAATGTTGAGCTTTAAGCCAACTTTTCCACTCTCCTCTTTCACTTTCATCAAGAGACTCTTTAGTTCCTCTTCACTTTCTGCCATAAAGGTGGTGTCATCTGCATATCTGAGGTGATTGATATTTCTCCCAGCAATCTTGATTCCAGCTTGTGCTTCTTCCAGCCCAACGTTTCTCATGATGTACTCTGCATGTAAGTTAAATAAGCAGGGTGACAATATACAGCCTTGACATACTCCTTTTCCTATTTGGAACCAGTCTGTTGTTCCATGTCCAGTTCTAACTGTTGCTTCTTGACCTGCATATAGGTTTCTCAAGAGGCAGGTCAGGTGGTCTGGTATTCCCATCTCTTTCAGAATTTTCCACAGTTTATTGTGATCCACACAGTCAAAGGCTTTGGCATAGTCAATAAAGCAGAAATAGATGTTTTTCTGGAACTCTCTTGCTTTTTCCATGATCCAGCAGATGTTGGCAATTTGATCTCTGGTTCCTCTGCCTTTTCTAAAACCAGCTTGAACATCTGGAAGTTTATGGTTCACATACTGCTGAAGACTGTCTTGGAGAATTTTGAGCATTACTTTACTAGCATGTGAGATGAGTGCAATTGTGCAGTAGTTTGAGCATTCTTTGGCATTGCCTTTCTTTGGGATTAGAATGAAAACTGACCTTTTCCAGTCCTGTTACCACCTATAAAATGAGACTAGGTTTCAGTCTAAAGTTTTACTTTTGATTTTTTTTAGGGAAGTCTAAAATGATGGACGTGAGTCTGAGTGAACTCCAGGAGTTGGTGATGGACAGGGAGGCCTGGCATCCTGCGATTCATGGAGTCTCAAAGAGTCGGACACAACTGAGTGACTGAATTGAACGAACTAAAACTCTCTTTGGTAATCCACTTTGAATTGATAAGTCATTAGAATTCTAATGGAAACAAGAATAACACCAACAAAACATCAAAAGAAATACTCACCATCATATACCTGATAGGTGCAATTTGAATTTCAGTTTAACGGTGTGGATTGACCTCTGTTATGCATTATATTTGCAATCACTGTTGTTTACTTAGAGCTGAAATGCTGAAGTGACAAGGATTTTAATTCTCAACAGGTGTCAACAAAAATTTTTATGCAAAAAGTCATTTGAAAATTTTTAATTAAAGCCTATAATTTAAAAGGAAACTATAATTTCAGCTCTTGAGGCCCTTGGGGATTCAAGAAGTTAATTTCATATCAATTCTCATGACAATGATGTATCATTTGTATAAAAGCTAAAGCATCAGAATAACTGGAAATCACTTATAGTCTACAATCTCATTTGTTGTTGTCACTAAGTCATGTCCAACTCTGCAACGCTATGGACTGTAGCATGCCAGGCCTCACTCACCATCGCCCGGATTTCACCCAGCTTCATATTCATTGAATCAGTGATGCTATCCAATCACCTCATCTTTTGCCACTAATGTTTTATGAAGATAAAGGGTCACTAGGAGTTTCTTATAATGTGATAAATGTCAGGAGGGAATATCTTAATGATATTCATCAGAATCTAGAGAATTGGTGACCAGTCTCTTCTTTGGTATTTCTCGCATATATTTTTCATCTGTACAATCCCAGGTTTTGATGGCTTCTACGTGAAAAAATTAGGCCATTGATTTCTTTTCCCAAGATAATTTCTTTGTATCTTTGGAGAGGAGGAACATGAGCTATGGATAAGGCAACAAGGAAAAGGAAGAAGACTACAGAATTAAGTACCATGAATAACAACAGTATACATGCCAAAAGATGACATATTAATAGAATGAGACATTTAAGTCTTTCTCTGATATGCCAAACCTGAATTGATTCAAGCTGCTTGGAAGAAGGATTGCCTGGAACCTTAATGTGCAAATGATCTGGCTGCATAAAAAATATCCCAAATAAAATCAAACAGAACTAATAAAAGTTGGAAGAACTTCAAAAATAAACCCATATAGCATTGGTGTAATAGAGCATGTTCCTTGGCCTTGGAAGCTGAAGGATTTTTATACCTAGAAAAGTTATTCCCAGCACAGATATCAATTAAATGATTGCTCTCACTTTTAGTAAGAATGCCTGTGCCCATATCAATTGACCTTTCCTTTCTCATGATGAATAAAGAACAATGAACAAAATCAAGTGGGGATACTATTCCATTTGTTCTTTTTTTCAAAATGTATTAAATTATGTTAGACAGCTATCCTTGAACAATTTCAAAAATTCATTCATCCACTATTATATACAGATTTTTTGTGAGTCATTATCTTCAGCATTGCTTTAGGAAATTTTACTTTCAAATTAAATATTCAATGAAAAATGCTCAAAATATCACTAAAATGGTTTTTCCTTTCTTCTTTGTTTAGTCAGGAATCTAACATAATGTAGCCATCATTGTTCATTCAAGTAAAATTTAGCCGCCAGTCTCCCTCTTTACAAATATATTTCTTCTCTCCATCAATTTCTTCATTTATTTTTCCCTACTTACTTTTTTCTCCATAATCTCCTATTCATCCCCAGATTTGACATCTCAGTAGTTTACCTTCTCAAATAGCTCTAATAGCACCTTAGACCTCTCCAGGAAAGAGGAACTCTGTAAGCTGAATGAATAACTCTAGTTTTATTTATAATGTATGTGGTTCTTCAAAAAAATATAAAGCATAGTTGTTTTTAAACCTTTCATTTTTGTGTTCTCTGAGACCTGTGAATGGAGAATTGTTGTGTTGTTGTTTTTTTTTTAAAGGACTCATTAAGAGTGGCAAGTATAACCTGACATGGTCTGAAAACTGAATGAATGAAACAGCAGCCCCAGAAGGGCACCTAAAAGGGTCTAAAACTAGAGTCCAAGGGTTGCTCGCATAGTTAGCTGCAGCTCCCCGCACGTGCTGTTAGGCAATGATGGAACCCACCCACATCTCTGCAGTGACCTAACCCTCCTTAACTACAGCACTTTGAACCAAAGAAATGGCTGCCTTGTCTCACAGGAAGTCCTTATAATTCTGCTTCTGCCCAGCTTCCTGTGCCCTTGCATCAGTTTTCCTTATCTAGAGGAAATCCAACCTGAGATTATGTGTGGCTTGAGAGAGAATTTTTTTAATATTTTTTCCCTTACAAAGGTAAACGTTTCCCTACAGCACCTGAATAGTTTCCAGCACAGCACGTTTGGGCTTGGATCTGTTTCCACTATCTAAAAACTACAAGGCTTGTCATTCTGTCCAACCTGCCACTATCTCGTACAGCCATTTATGCCATGTATGGTCTAGAGTCAAGAAATAGTGTCCTGCCCCTTCTACACAGGTGAAATAGACGTCCAGAGAAGCTAAAGCATTTTCTACAGGGATCTCGGAATCAGTTAGTGGCCAATCTACTTCAGATTCCACTCCAGTGTTCTTAAGTCTCATCCCCTCACATGTCAGTCAGAGTCCCAGAAGACAAGAAGTAGCTCCAAGGGGTGCAAATGAGGTAAAGTGTGAGTAAAGAGATGACTTACATAGGTGTGAGTAAGTTCAAAAGAAAATAAATTTAGAATGGTAAAGTGTTCAGAAAATGGCAATCGGAAATTGCTCATTGGAAGGCATTAGCATTCCCAGTGCTGGAGACACACAGGAGGAAACATCAATGGTATTGTTGTCAGAGTTCAGTAGGAGCTGGGGCTGAGGAGAGGAAGACACCCAGCGGGAGGCACACGTGGTGGGACTTGGCTACTGCCCGAGATGAGACATCAAAGACTCTCGTCCTCCGTCAGAGCTCCCACTGGTGCTTCCTGTTGCCTGAGTCCCACCCAAAGAAAGTCAGTAAAAGATCCCACGTGATTTCCTACCAAGGAGTTGGCTTCCACAGACTGGGAGTGCAGGATAGATTTAGAGGTTAGGACTACAGGGTGAGGAACAAAACAAAAAACCAGAACAGTTTATTTAGGCCATATTGTGAATTGATGATTCTATTTTTCAAGCTATAATTCATATCACTAGAGATATGAATGACTCCCATTTAAAAGAGTCTAATTAACACTTAATTAACATTTCATCCTTATGTAGTCTTACACATAAAATGAGAGTACAACCTCAAATACTCCTAAAAATTTCAAGAGTCATGTTTTCTGGCCAACCAGTCATCTTCTGCTGCTGCTGCTGCTGCTAAGTTGCTTCAGTCGTGTCCGACTCTGTGTGACCCCATAGACAGCAGCCCACCAAGCTCCACTGGCCCTGGGATTCAGGCACACTGTCCACACAAACCTATGTCCATTGAGTCGGTGATGCCATCCGAACATCTTATCCTCTGTCGTCCCCTTCTCCTCCTGCCCTCAATCTTTACCAGCATGAGGGTCTTTTCAAGTGAGTCAGCTCTTCGCATCAGGTGGCCAAAGTATTGGAGTTTCAGCTTCAACATCAGTCGCTCCAGTGAACACCCAGGACTGATCTCCTTTAGGATGGACTGGTTGGATCTCCTTGCAGTCCAAGGGACTCTCAAGAGTCTTCTCCAACATCACAGTTCAAAAGCATCAATTCTTTGGTGTTCAGTTTTCTTTATAGTCCAACGCTTACATCCATACATGACCACTGGAAAAACAATAGCCTTGACTAGACAAACCTTTGTTGGCAAAATGATGTCTCTGCTTTTTAATATGCTATCTAGGTTGGTCAAAACTTTCCTATCAAGGAGCAAGCATCTTTTAATTTCATGGCTGCAATTACCATCTGCAGTGATTTTGGAGCCCAGAAAAATAAACTCAGCCACAGTTTCCACTGTTTCCCCATCTATTTCCCATGAAGTGATGGGACCAGATGCCGTGATCTTCAAGGCTATGGTTTTTCCAGTAGTCATGTATGGATGTGAGAGTTGGACTGTAAAGAAGGCTGAGCACCGAAGAATTGGTGCTTTTGAACTGTGGTGTTGGAGAAGACGCTTGAGAGTCCCTTGGACTACAAGGAGATCTAACCAGTCCATTTGAAGGAGATCGGCCCTGGGATCTCTTTGGAAGGAATGATGCTGAACCTGAAACTCCAGTACTTTGGCCACCTCATGCGAAGAGTTGACTCATTGGAGAAGACTCTGATGATGGGAGGGATTGGGGGCAGGAAGAGAAGGGGGTGGCAGAGGATGAGATGGCTGGATGGTGTCACTGACTCCATGAGCATGGGTCTGGGTGAACTCTGGGAGATGGTGATGGACAGGGAGGCCTGGCATGCTGCGATTCATGGAGTCGCAAAGAGTCAGACACGACTGAGTGACTGAAGTGAACTGAAGCCAACTTTTTCACTCTCTTCTTTCACTTTCATTAATAGGCTTTTTAATTCTTCACTTTCTGCCATAAAGGTGGTGTCGTCTGCATATCTGAGGTTATTGATATTTCTCCCAGCAATCTTGATTCCAGCTTGTGCTTCCTCCAGTCCAGCATTTTTCATGATGTACTCTGCATATAAGTTAAATAAGCAGGATGACAATATACAGCCTTGACGTACTCTTTTTCCTATTTGGAACTTGTCTGTTCCTGATCTGCATATAAGTTTCTCAAGAGGCAAGTCAGGTGGTCTGGTATTCCCATCTCTTTCAGAATTTTCCACAGTTTATTGTGATCCATACAATCAAAGGCTTTGGCATAGTCAATAAAGCAGAAATAAATGTTTTTCTGGAATTCTCTTGCTTTTTCCATGATCCAGCAAATGTTGGCAATCTGATCTCTGGTTCCTCTGCCTTTTCTAAAACCAGCTTCAACATCTGGAAGTTCACAGTTCACATATTGCTAAAGCCTGGCTTGGAGAATTTTGAGCATTACTTTACTAGCGTATGAGATGAGCACAATTGTGCAGTAGTTTGAGCATTCTTTGGCGTTGCCTTTCTTTGCGATTGGAATGAAAACTGTCCTTTTCCAGTCCCATGGCCACTGCTAAGTTTTCCAAATTTGCTGGCATATTGAGTGCAGCACTCTCACAGCATCATCTTTCAGGATTTGAAATAACTCCATTGGATTCCATCACCTTCACTACCTTTGTTCGTAGTGATGCTTCCTAAGGCCCACTTGACTTCACATTCCAGAATGTCTGGCTCAGGTGAGTGATCACACTATCGTGATTATCTGGGTCGTGAAGATCTTGTTTGTACAGTTCTTCTGTGTATTATTGCCATCTCTTCTTTATATCTTCTGCTTCTGTTAGGTCCCCACCATTTCTATCCTTTATTGTGCCCATCTTTGCATGAAATGTTTTCTTGGTATCTCTAATTTTCTTGAAGATATCTCTAGTCTTTCCCATTTATTGTTTTCCTCTATTTCTTTTATTGATCACTGAGGAAGGCTTTCTTATCTCTCCGTGCTATTCTTTGAAATTCTGCATTCAAATGGGTATATCTTTCCTTTTTTCCTTTGCTTTTTGCTTCCCTTCCTTGAACAGCTATTTGTAAGCCCTCCTCAAACAGCCATTTTGCTTTTTCGCATTTCTTTTTCTTGGGAATGGTCTTGATTCCTGTCTCCTGTACAATGTCAAGAACCTCCATCCATATGTCATGAGGCACTCTGTCTATCAGATCTAATCCCTTGAGTCTATTTCTCACTTCCACTGTATAGTCATAAGGGATTTGATTTAGGTAATACCTGAATGGTCTAGTGGTTTCCTCCACTTTCTTCAATTTAAGTCTGAATTTGGCAATAAGGAGTTCATGATCTGAGCCACAGTCACCTCCCAGTCTTGTTTTTGTTGACTGTATAGAGCTTCTCCATCTTTGGCTGCAAAGAATATAATCAATCTGATTTCGGTGTTGACCATCTGGTGATGTCTATGTGTAGTCTTCTCTTGTGTTGTTGGAAGAGGGTGTTTGCAATGAGCAGTGTGTTCTCTTGGCAGAACTCTATTAGTCTTTGCCCTGCTTCATTCTGTATTCCAAGGCCAAATTTGCCTGTTACTCCAGGTTTCTTGACTTCCTCCTTTTGCACTGCAGTCCCCTATAATGAAAAGGACTTCATTTTGGGGTGTCATTTCTAGAAGATCTTGTAGGCTTCATAAAACTGTTCAACTTCAGCTTCTTCAGCATTACTGGTCAGGGCATAGACTTGGATTACCGTGATTGTTTTTGAGATTGCATCCAAGTACTGCATTTCGGACTCTTTTGTTGACCATGATGGCTACTCCATTTCTTCTAAGGGATTCCTGCCCACAGTAGTAGACATAATGGTCATTTGAGTTAAGTTCACCCATTCCAGTCCATTTTAGTTCACTGATTCCTAGAATGTGACGTTCACTCTTGCCATCTCCTGTTTGACCACTTCCAATTTGCCTTGATTCATGGACTTAACATTACAAATTCCTATGCAATATTGCTCTTTACAGCATCAAACCTTGCTTCCATCACCAGTCCCATTCACAGTGGGTGTTGTTTTTGCTTTGCCTCCATCCCTTCAGTCTTTCTGGAGTTATTTCTCCATTGATCTCCAGTAGCATATTGAGCACCTACTAACCTGGGGAGTTCATCTTTCAGTGTCCTATCTTTTTGCCTTTTCATACTGGTCATGGGGTTCTCAAGGCAAGAATACTAAGTGGTTTGCCACTCCCTTCTCCAGTGGACCACATCCTGTCAGACCTCTCCACTATGACCCGACCGTCTTGGGTGGCCCCACACAGCATGGCTTAGTTTCATTGAGTTAGACAAGGCTGTGGTCCATGTGATCAGATTGGCTAGTTGTCTGTGATTGTGGTTTCAGTCTGTGTGCCCTCTGATCCTATCTCTCAGTGCTTACTGTCTTTCTTGGGTTTCTCTTACCTTGGACGTGGGGTCTCTCTTCACGGCTGCCCCAGCAAAGCGCAGCTGCTGCTCCTTGCCTCTCATTCAGGGTAGCTCCTCTCGGCAGTGCTCGCATGCTGTCAGTCCACTGCTCCAACAACAGAAAATACCCTTGCATCTCATCAAAGAAAAATGTTTTGTTACCAAACCCTTTGTATCCTATGAGTCTTCAACATGATTTATCAATATTTCCTACCCTTGGTCTCTTAAACAGTGCTTTCTCATTTTATCTTCTGTATTTTCCACCAACTAAAAGGACTATGGAGCTTCATCCTCTGCAATTTGTGTTACTAAGTAAGTATATTGAACTTGCATCTTGAAATACATACATATTCTCACCCTTCAAATTCTGATGAGATCCTTACCCATCCTCAAGAAAATGTACCCCCCCAACAATTGAGAATCTCTAACCTAGAGTCCTTGGGCCTCACAAGTGGAGAGAATTCAAGCTAAAGATATCTAGATTCTATTTTGATAGCCCAATTTTCTTCTGCAAGTATTCCTAACACATCCTTCAGGAGGAGTTTCCCTCTGGCTTTCTGTGATTTGAACTAGACTCTCTGTCACACACATGTGTATCTGGTACAGCTACTGGTCTCAGGAGTCCACATAAAAGCAGGAGAAAGACTTTCTTGTCCTGTCTGACCCATATAGTCTGGGGAATTCATGTATATAAAATGTAATGCCTGAAGGAGAGCTTTAGGTTGAGCTGTGGCCTTAACAATGGAAGCTTCTGGTTCCTTTTCTTAGCCCTTTGAAATTTCATTCACCAAATACCTTTACACAACATCTGGTGTCTTCATCAGTTCTTCCTAGTTTTTCTAATAAAAATCTTCAAATTTCATTTACTCTAAACATAGATCTCAAATATCCCAAAGTGTTGTCCACCACATTCTCCACCTCCACCACCATCACCACACACACACAGACTTGATTATAAGCAATGATCAAAGGGACTTGATTATAAGCAATGATCAAAGTCTGACAAGAAAGGAGCAAGCCAAACATCAGTAGGAACTGATAAGATCTCCAAAAGAAAAAAGTCTTGGACATCAGACACCCTGGATCTCTCTGACTCAGTTTTTACTTTCCCATCTTAGATTTCTGGGATCCCCTCTGTGCCATTACCAGGCCCAAATGCAAACCTCTTTTTTCCTATTTTTAAATGTTTTGAATTGTGTATCTTTTTTCAAGTATAACAAATACAGCATTATATTAGTTTCAGGTGTGTGAGGTAGTGACTCAACATTTATATACCTTAAAATTAATCACCATGTGGCACCCCACTCCAGTACTCTTGCCTGGAAAATCCCATGGACAGAGGAGCCTGGTGAGCTGCAGTCCATGGGGTCGCCAAGAGTCGGACACTACTGAGCGACGTCACTTTCACTTTCACTTAAGCCCAATAACATCTGTCACCACACAAGAGTTACTACAATATAATTGACTATATTTCCTATGCTGTTCATAAAACCCATGACTTATTTATTTCATACCTGGAAGTTCATATTTCTAAATTCCCTTCACCTGCTTCACCCAACAGCCAACCATCTTCTCCTTTGGCTACCACCAGTTTGCTCTCTGTATCAATGACTCTGCTTCAGTTTTGGTTTTTGTTCATTTGTTTTGGTTTTTAGATTCACATATAAGTGAAATTATACAAGATTTATCTTTCTCTGATTCATTTCGCTTAGCATAATACTCACTAGGTCCATCCATGTTGTTGCAAATAGTAAGATTTCCTTCTTTTTTATCACTGTTATATTCCTTTATATATATATCATCTTTTTTATCCATTCATCTAATTATGGACACTTAGGTTGTATCCATATCTTGACTATGGTAAATAAGGCTGCAGTGAACATAAAGGTGTGTATATCTTTTCAAATGAGTGTTTTCATTTCTTCTGACAAATATCCAGAAGTGGAATTGTTGGATTATATGATAGCTTCCCTGGTGGCTCAGAGGTTAAAGCATCTGCCTGGAATGCAGGAGACCTGGGTTTGATCCCTGGGTCGGGAAGATCCCCTGGAGAAGGCAATGGCACCCCACTCCAGTACTCTTGCCTGGAGAATCCCATGGAGGGAGGAGCCTGGTAGTCTACAGTCCATGGGGTTACAAAGAGTCGGACATGACTGACTGACTTCACTTTTTCACTTTCACTATGATAGTTCTATTTTTAATTTTTTGAGGAAAGTCTTGTGTTTTCTATAGTGGCTGTGCAAATTTACATTCCCATCAACAGTGTACAAGGATTCTTTTTTTCTCCACATCTTTGTGAACCTGATTATTCCTTGCCTTTTTAATAATAACCATAGCAACAAGTGTGAGGTGATATCTCATTGTGGTTTCTATTTGCATTTCCCTGATGGTTCATGATGAGCATTGTTTCATGTGTCTGTTGGCCATTTATATTTTTATCTTTGAAAAATCTTTGGTGGTCCTCTGCCCATTTCTAATCAGGTTTTTTATATTGAGGTATATCATTGTTGTTGTTTAGTTGCTAAGTCATAACTGACTCTTTTGCAATCCCATGGACTGAAGATCAGGCTTCTCTGTGGGATATCCCAGGCAAGAATACTAGAGTGGATTGCCATTTCCTCCGGGATCAAACCCTCATCTCCCGCACTGACAGGCAGATTCTTTACCACTGAGCCACCTGGGAAGCCCATTGACATATGTAGTTTTTATATCCTTTGAATATTAATCCCTTATCAGATATATCATTTGCAAATATTTTCTCCCATTCAATAGACTTCCCTTTAATTTTGTTGATGATTTCATCTGATATACAAAAGATTTTAGTTCAATATTGTTTTGTTGGTTTATTTTGGCTTTTGTTGTCTTTGCCTGAGGAAACAAATCCAAAGAAAAATATTACTGAGACTGATGTCAAAGAGTGTATGGTTAATATTTTCTTCTAATTTTCTAGTATCAGATCTTACACTTGTCTTTAATCAATTTTGAATTCATTTTCATTTAATAGTGTAAGAAAGTGATCTAGATTCATTCTTTTGCAAATAGTTCTCTGGTTTTTCCAACAACATTTATTGAAGAGATTGTCTTTTCCTCATTGTATATTCTTGCCTCCTTTTTCAAAAATTAATTGACCATATAAGCATGAGTTTATTTCAAGACTCTATTCTGTTCACTGATTTATGTGTCTGTTTTTGTGCTAGTACCATACAATTTTGATTACCATAAGCTTTGTGGCATAGTTTGAAATTAGGGAGCATAATATATCCAACTTGTTCTTCTTTCTTAAGAATATTTTGACTATTTGAAGTATTATGTGTTTCCATACAAATTATTTGCTTTGTTTTATGAGTAATGCCATTGGTATTTTGATAGTGATTACATTAAATCTGTAGATTGCTTTGGATAGTATGGACATTGTAACAATATTAATTATTACAGTCTATTGGCACTGCATGTCTTTCCCCTTACTTGTACCATCTTCAATTTCTTTCATCAGTGTCTTATAGTTTTCAGAATACAGTCCTTCACCCCCTTGGTTAAATGTATTCTTTTCTGTGTAAATGTAAATGAAGTTGCTTTCTCAATTTCTCTTTCTGATGGTTCATCATTATTCTGTAGGAACACAATGGAATTCTGTTATTAACTAAGTGTCCTACAACTGTACTGAATTCATTTATTCTAATAGCTTTTTGGAGGAGTTTTTTGGGTTATCTGCATAATATTATGTATAATATTATGTGCATAATATTTTTCGGGTTATCTGACATAATATTATGTCATCTGCAAAGTGACAGTTTCACTTCTTCCTTTCCAGTTTGGATGTTTTCATCTCTTTTTATTTTCTAACTGCTATGACTAGAACTTCCAATACTATGATGAATAAAATGGTGAGAGTGTGTCCTTGTCTTGTTTCTGACCTTAGAGAAAATCTTTCAGTTTTTCACCACTGAGTATGATATAAGCAGTGGGTTTGTCATTTGTGGTCTTAATTAGTTTGAGGTGTGTTCCCTCTGGAGAGTCATAAATGAGTGCTGAATTTTGTCAAAAGGTTTTTCTGCATCTATTGAGATGATCATATGTTGTGGATGGAAACAATGTTTGATATGATTTCTTAAATTTATTAAGACTTATTTTGTGGCCTAACTGATATTTCCTAGAGAATGCTTCATGTGCAGGTGAAAAGAATATGTATTTGGCTGCTTTGGGGTGGTATGTTCTCTATATATCAGTTAAAACTATCTAGTCCTATCTGTCACTTAAAATTGGTATTTCTTTGTTGCTTTTATCAGGAAAATCTGTCCATTGATAGAAGTGGGTGTTAAAGTCTGCTATAATTGCTGTATTACTGCAACTTCTCCCTTTATGTTTGTTAATATTTGCTTTATGTATTTAGGTATTCTTATGTACAGTTATTTCAAATGCCTTGTTGGATTGATTCCTTTATCACTGTGTAGATGCCCTGGAAGGGATGAGAAATTCTGACTGTCTGATCATCCCAGGAGATACCATAGTCCTTGACTGAGAGCTGGGAGAAAAGAGCTCTCTGTTCATCACACCCACCCGAAGTGCAATCAAGTTCAGCTTGAGGAAGCGAGGAGGAAGTGACGGAGCAGTTCATGGCTCAGGTGCCAAAGATTCTTGCTATTCTCACCCAAATATAGTAGATTTTCTTTCATAAATGCTTCTTCACTTGCTGGATACTCTTAAGACAATTTCCAAAAGCTTTAAATGGTTGCTTTTTCAATAATTTTCACTAGTTATGGTGACTTCACTGGGGAGCAGACCCACAGAGCTCCTCACACCACGTTTACAGAGTGGAGCTTTCCTGCGGTCTGTTTTTATATGTGATTGGGGACCCTGCCCCTCCACTGCAACAGAAGCTGTGAGAAAAGAACCTAATGCTGAAATTTCAGATGGGAGCAGGTTTGGGGGTGGGTATTAGAGGCACCTTCTTAGGTCCCCAGAAATGACCAGTCTCAATCTAGATGAAAGTATACAGAGAAACTTTCCATCTCTTCAAGCTGGATCTGGCACTCACGGTTCCACCTTAGGGTACCCCCAGTTTCCAGGAAAGTGAGGACTGTGTTTCTCATAAAACATTTGCTAATAATCTTTTACTTTCGGATTGAATGACTTTCCTGATATTTCACTAATCTATCACAGGAGCTGAAAGAGAAAGGAATGGAGGAAAGCAAAAATAATTAGAAGAAAGAGGAGAGAGCACACAAATAAAAACAAAATCGAAGGTTTCTAGTTTGCCGAAGTTTGTAAACATAGCTGATTGGCAAATTGTTTTATGCACATCTAACTGTAGAAAGTGAAATCCGTGTAAATCCCCAATATAATGTAAGGACTATCAGGTTTCTCCTTGGCTTCCCAGAGGCTGCCACTGGCCTTTACTGACCCCCGTGTTGATCTGTCTCTTCCCCCACTATGTGATCGCTCATACCAACACAGATTCATTTCTTATACCTAGTTACACAATTTTTCTACCAGTATTATCAGACTCCTGGCACATGTGTAGCCCCTGTAAATACTTCTCTGTTTTATCTCCAGAGATTTCAAATATTACTAATTAATACATTTTTGTTCATTGCAATGTACAACATTTATCAGGGCTTAAAAGAAAACTACTAGCAATAGTCTGGACTAAAGTAATATGGATTAACTCACATTATCCCTGTTGTGGTGTTGTGCTTAGTCACTCAGTTGTGTCTGACTCTTTGCAATCCCATGGACTGTAGTCCACAAAGTTCCTCTGGCCATGGGGATTCTCCAGGCAAGAACATTGTATACTGGAGTGGGTTGCCATGCCCTCCCCCAGGGGATCTTCCCAACCCAGGGACTGAACCCAGGTATCCCACATTACAGGTTGATTCTTTACTGTCTGAGCCACCAAGGAAGCCTCATGTTCTCCTTACTATTCAGTTCAGTTCAGTTCAGTCGCTCAGTCGTGTCCGACTCTTTGCGACCCCATGAATCGCAGCACGCCAGGCCTCCCTGTCCATCACCAACTCCCGGAGTTCACTCAGACTCACGTCCATTGAGTCCGTGATGCCATCCAGCCATCTCATCCTCGGTTGTCCCCTTCTCCTGCCCCCAATCCCTCCCAGCATCAGAGTCTTTTCCAATGAGTCAACTCTGCATGAGGTGGCCAAAGTACTGGAGTTTCAGCTTGAGCATCAGTCCTTCCAAAGAAATCCCAGGGTTGATCTCCTTCAGAATGGACTGGTTGGATCTCCTTGCAGTCCAAGGGACTCTCAAGAGTCTTCTCCAACACCACAGTTCAAAAGCATCAATTCTTCGGCGCTCAGGCTTCTTCACAGTCCAACTCTCACATCCATACATGACCACAGGAAAAACCATAGCCTTGACTAGACGAACCTTAGTCGCAAAGTAATGTCTCTGCTTTTTGAATATGTTATCTAGATTGGTCATAACTTTTCTTCCAAGGAGTAAGCGTCTTTTAATTAACATAAATTTAGCTTGCAGGTTGTTAGAGAATAATTTAATAAACTGAATCACAATAATTCAGTTTGGGCACTCTGAGTTAGAGATTCCTGAATTCCAATCCCACATTTGTAAATTTACTAATTCTGTGATCTTAAGTAAATTACTAAATCTCTTCAAACTCTGTCCTCACATTCATTTTGTAATAGATTGTATGTAACAGTAGATTTGTGATAATAATAGTAGCCTAAAATGCTTTTGAGCATTTACTGTGTGCCAAGAACTGATCTAAGTACTTTTTATGTATTAACTCTTTTAATGCTTATCATATGATTATCACCATGGTGATACATGATTTTAAAAATCTTTAAAAATGATTTTTATGATTAGTAATGTTAATGAGTCAAATTAAATTTTGACTATCAATTAGAAAGAAGAAATAAAACACTTTTTATCACAATAAAATCTATCTTGTTGCTGTTATTCAGTTGCTAAGTCATGTCCAACTCTGTGACGTCATGGACTGCAGCACGCCAGACTTTCCTGCCCTTCACTATTTCCTGAAGTTTGCTCAAACTCATGTCCATTGAGTTGGTCTGTTGCCCTCTTCTCCTGCCTTCAGTCTTTCCCAGCATCAGGATCTTTTCCAATGAGTCAGCTCTGCACATCAAGTAGCCAAAGTATTGGAGCTTCAGATTCAGCATCAGTCCTTCCAATGAATATTCAGGACTGATGTTCTTTAGGATTAACTGGTTTGATCTCCTTGCAGTGCAAGGGACTCTCAAGAGTCTTCTCCAGCATCACAGTTTGAAACATCAAATCTTCAGTGCTCAGCCTTCTTTATGGTCCAACTCTCACATCCATACATGACCACCAGAAAAACTATAGCTTTTATTACACGGACCTTTGTCAGCAAAGTGATGACTTTACTTTTTAATACACTGTCTAGATTTGTTAAAGCTTTCTTTCAAGGACCAAGTGTCTTTTACTTTCATGGCTACAGTCACCATCTGCAGTGATTTTGGAACCCAGGAAAATAAAATTTGTCTTATTTCCCCTTTTCCCCCTTTTATTTGCCACGAAGCAATGGGCCCAGATGCCATGATCTTAGTTTTTTGAATATTGTTTTAAGTCAGCTTTTTATTTTCCACTTTCACCCTCATTAGGAGGCTCTTTAGTTCTTCTTTCTACCATTAGAATGGCATCATCTGCATATCTGAGGTTGTTGATATTTCTCCTGGCAATCTTGATTCCAGCTTATATTGTATTTATTATTATAATCATAAACATATTGTAATTATAGATTATTACTACAGAATATAATCTTTCTACATATTTATTTCCAAGTATGTTGTAGGAGTAATGAGGCAAAATTTTACCAAAGAGATCTGAATAGTGCCACCCTTGACAATGATGAAAGGGAAGTCTTCGTCTCTTTGTTGACTTAGCTTGGGCATCATTTTCTCTAAGAAGTTTCCCTCCTTTTAAATCCCGCATACTCACTGCCAACCTGTTCAGTTGTTCCCTTATCTTCTATGACTCTTCACACTCAATTTTAATAATCTTTTAAATAGGATTTCACTGAAGAATCAGCAGATGAATGCTCATTTTCAGTGCACTACTGATCGAAACTTTAATGAGACGTTGGGCCAGATTTTTTCGGAAGTTTCTTCCTACCCACAAGTTTCAGAAACAGACTTTAGATTTCACATGGAAAGTACTCAGTGGTTATGGCTGCCTGCCCACAAGAATCAAAACCCCAAACAAGATCCATCTGAAGTTCTTGTGTCCCAGGACAGCAGAGTGCCCACTCCTTTTACCCAACCACATACCACAGTGTGTCAAAGGGTGTTTTCACTCCTAGTTGACGTGTGTTATTATTTTTTTACTCAATTCTGAAAGTGTAGAAGAATGTTTTCTGTGGTTTAGGAGATGACCAATAGATTTTGTTTTGTTTGTAAAGTATTCATGTCTAAATTTGTTGAATGATTTTCTAGATATACATTTTATTCATCTGAAGGTTGGAATATTTGCAGATTGGATATGCTAGAAATCAAAGGAATAATTCAGTCAACATTCATTTACTGGCTAGCTCAGTTTGAGGGAGCTCTCTAAATGCTTATGGTAAAGTAAACAATTAGATTGCAACCAGTTTGGATAGTATTAATACATGGAATTAATATTTTGGTGCCATTATGTGATTGATAGGTGTTGTAAGATATTTCCACTAGTAACAAAAAGTATCATTTCTTAAACAAGCAAAATGCTTTACTAACATGACATCATCTAATCCTTAACATCAATTCTAAAGCTGGTTATTAGCTTCACTAACAGACCTCTAAATTCTAGATAGATCTCTGCTAAAAGATATGCCATGACAAAAAATAACCTTACTAAACAGCCAATTAACTTAAGAGCTGAGGAGGAATTTCCGAGCAGCCATAATTTAGATGTAGAATGTTTTTGAGGAAAGCTACGTTTTTTTTTTCCTGGCACATTCTCTCTCATACCAGTTTGCTGGTATCCTACTTATTATAATGAATGACAGAACATCCACATGGAAATAACTCTGTATCAAATATAGAGAAAAAGAAACAATTCTGTTTTTTCAATTCTATTTAGAAATTTCCACTAAATTAAAAATCAACTACTATATAGCAAGTGTTTATATATGTATTAACTCTACCTCTAATACTACACTACAAAAGAAATATTATACCCATTTTATAGATTAGAAAAGCAAAACTCAGAGAAGTTGAATTACTTTCCCAAAGCAGCTAGCAAACAGCAAACTCTAGACTTAATCCAGGTCTTCCTGGCTCCAGAGCCTTTCTTTTTCCACTACTGCACTGCCAATCCCCAAATGGACTGCTTTCTCTTGGTATTTTGTTCTTAAAAATGCAACCTTTGGCTCCACAACCTAAGAACACAATGTTATATAAGAAGGTCATAATTCTAATACCATCACAAATTGTGAAACTATTTTCATTAGCAAATTCTGATAAAGGTCCACATGCTCCCAAAATGTTCCTATTTCATACATCCCTTCCATTTTCCTCCTCCACATTCTTCCATCTGGTTAAGTCAAGGCTAGGCATGTTAAATTCCTGTGGCATAAAATCCTTACTAAAACCTTATGCAGAGTCTTCATCATAATCCCTAAGAAGTATTGAGAAATCCAATCACACATCAAGACTGATTTACTGGAGCTACTGGGTGGCTAGAATGGGAAGAGAGCATTTATCCAAAGCCCAGTGCTAGGCAGCTGGTCATTGTCTTTTCTGATCCGATTGATATGAGAGCGGAAAAGGATGATCAGCTGTCAAAATGTGAAAGGAGAAACAGATGTTAGAACTTAAAGTGATGGGATGAAAACTGAAGAGAAAGTAAGACAGCTTCAGCTGGAAAGTGAAGGGGAACAACCATAGCATGAGCTGGAATAGCTACTGGACATGTTTCTAACACCTGCTGGTGCTTAATTGTTTAATATGGTCATGTGCTAAGTCACTCCAGTCATGTCCAGCTCTTTTGTGACCCCATGGACTGCAGTCCACCAGGCTCCTCTGTCCATGGGATTCTTCTGGCAAGAATACTGGAGTGGGTTGCCAAATATTGGCATGAATGTTCCCACAACTCTAGAGATAGGTATGAGGCCCAAATTTTCAGAACTTGGGAATCAGAGAAGTTAAGAAAATTATTAATATGACAGTCAGAAAGCATGTGAGTCAGAGTTCAAAGCCAGGTTTATCTGAGAGCTCTCTTAACACCATCAGGTGTTATACACAAGACTATGTGACAGCAGAGTGAAGGAGAAAGGCACAGATTGGAAACTTCTCTTAATTGCATGACCTTCAGTAGCAGTTTAATTTTTGAAAACTTTTTCTAATCTGTACAGTGCAGACAATAATACATGTAAGAACAGCTAAGTAAAGGCACTTAGCACCATGTCAGACACAAGGTAGCTTACATGGTGGTTTTATTTCCTGTCTTTAAAATATCTCTGAAAATATTTCATAACTTCATTAGAAGTCCATCTAACTTCATATGTCTTTGCTTCAGTTACATTTTGCCTTGTTCTGAAATTAGTATTGCTAATTGAGAAACTAAGAAATTGAGAGAGCAAGAAAAAAATATATATATATGATAAGAAAATCTAAAGTTAATAGTGTATATAGAAGAAAAATGTGTAAATTTTCTGTTAGTATAGATGTACTTGAGTAAATTGATCAAAGCAATGTATTCCAGTGGCATTTGCTTTGAGGGATCTAAAAAGCAGAAACTTAAACTGGTGACTATATCACATGTTCCTTGAATTGTCAAACCCTGGGAGATGTTCTGATTGAAGGTGTTTCCCATTTGACACACTTGGCTTATGCCGTTTGAGGTAACCAGAGCTACAATCAAAAGCTCCAGTGATTGATAACAGTTGTTACCAGGACCTCTCTCAACAAAACATTACTTTTATAATAAACTCCATTATCTAACCATCATGTCAGGTGCTGGCTCTTGAGGGCATGGCTTGGGCAAAAGAATTTATTTTAATGGAAGAAAATAAGGCATTCTTTCCTCTCTGTCACATTTCCTAAACACCTTAGGCTTTTTTCATTAATAATTCAATGAGAATTTGGAGCAAACTCTTTATCTGATTTTCCAGGTATGATCCTAAAGAAGAAGAAACACGAAAGGTTTCCTAAAGTCTAGCCAATTATCTTCCCTTCATTGCTAACATTGCCTTGAATCCACAGGTACAAGCGTTGGTTTGAAAGCTCAGGAGCTTCCGAGGTGAAAGTTGACATTAGCCCCTGTACACAAGGGGAGACAAAAGATAGAGGTGGAGCATTCCAGACTAGGGGAGCAGATTTAATAAGTGAAGGGACTTACTTACAAGGTTCGTCGTGGGTGGGCCCAAGACCAGAAGGTCTCCACATCCACCTACCAGAATCATAAGAGTTCATAAGAGGTCTTAACTGGTTTCAATACCACCTCACTCTCTCAAAGTTGCATCCTTGAAAAGAGCTCCTAGTGTGAGAATGGTGGGCGAAGGATATATTCACAGGTGGAGGATGGAGTGAGGAACCTCTAGTTCCCCAGATCCAGTGGAGGGCCAACTCTCCAACAGTGGTGTTCTAACACAACTGTATAATAGCTTGAAGCAGGACCAATCAAGGCTTCCTGTCGCTTGTGGCTCTTACAGAGGGAAAAACAAACAAAAAGACAGTGGTGCCGTCTGTCCTGGCTCTGCAACAAGGTAGACATGAAGTTCAATTACAGGCACATTATTCAATCTTTATATAGTACTTTGATGTTTCAAATAAAATCTGGTGTATAAAGGAAGAGAGTTCGTTCCATCTGATACTATTCATTCACCACCACCTAAATACTAGTATTCTGGAAACACAAGAGTGAACAAAATAAATAAGGTTCCTGCTCTTATACAAACTTGCTATCCAGTGAGAGGGGCTTCCCTGGTTCAGTAGAAAAGAATCTGCCTGCCATGCAAGAGAACCCAGGTTCAACCCCTGGGTCAGAAAGATCCTCTGAAGAAAGAAACGGCAACCCACTCCAGTATTTTCACCTGGGAAATCCCTTGCACAGAGAAACCTGGTGGGCTACAGTCCATGGCGTATGACTTAGCTACTAAACCATCACCACTGTCCAGTGGGAGAGGCAAATTGGGTAAGAAATTACTGGTATGATAGGCTTCCCAGGTGGCTCAGTCGATAAAAGAATCTGCCCTTGATGCAGGAAAACTGGGTTTGATCCCTGGGTCAGGGAGATCCCCTGGAGAAGGGACCAGCAACCCACTCCAGTACTCTTGCCTGGAGAATTCCATGGACAGAGGAGCCTGATGGGCTATAGTCCGTGGGGTAGCAATTGACATATACACACATCAAAGGGAACATAAACGGTATTAATGCATACTGCAAGGATATTGAAAGTGACAAAGAGGTGTCTGAAAAGAAGTGATTATTTCAACATCAAATTATAGGATAAATAAGATGTGACAAAATCAAGAGAGCAGGCTCCAGATAAAGGAAATAGCGCCCATGAAGGCTCATGATTAAGAAGGGATAAGCAGGAAGTTCAGTGTAGTTGGGGAAAATCAATTGAGATAAATGAGGTATCATGATGGCAAAAGTAGGAAAAGCCCAGACCCTTGGCACCTAAGTCTTGATAAGGTATCCGAACTCAATACCACCAAAAATTTAAGAAATGCCATGATATGACCAGATTTGCATTCTTCACAATCATTTCGGCCGTTAAGCTGTGAGAAAAGTGGAATGAATGGAAAGAGATCAGGTGGAAGACTTCAGAGGAATCCAGACAAGACCCCGGAGCCCACAGGAAGAGAATGACAGTGGGATTACAGGGAGGCGAGCAGCTGAAAGATGCTTAGGAAACAAAAAGAAGCCAAAGGATTTGGTGATTGATGGATATAGGAGGTGAGAGAAAGAGAAATCATGTCAGTCCCTGCTTGCAGGCTAAGCAACTGAGAGGATGGTGGAGCCACTCGCCAAAACAAGAAACTTGCAGAAAGAAGTTCTGGGGGAACGAAGAGAGTGAGGGATTTCACTTCATGTATAATAAATTTGAAATGCTTGTAAAACGTCCAATAAGAGACATATCAAGGCAGTTGGATACACATGCCTTGAGGATCAGAAGCAAAGTCTGGGCTAGAAATACAGTTTTGGAATAAAAATTATGTCCAAAATCAAAGAGAGTGTAAAATTTTCCCATTCCCGTCATATGACTCACCTGAAGAATATATTTAAATTATACATGTTCCTAAGCCTCCATCTCCAACATGCAGGATCAGCATCTCTAGGTCTTGTTAGATTCACTAGCTGTATTTCTTGATTACCTGGGGACTTTTAAAAATCCTTATCATCAGACCTCACCCTGGTCCAATTAACCAGAATTTATGAAGGTGGTATTCAGACATGAAGATTTTTTTTTTAATTCCTCAGGTTGGGAGGCAGAAGTCAAGTGCTACAGCTCTAGGAATATGCCTGGTAATCTATATAATTACGAAAGCATCCAGATTATACAATTATCAGTCACATTTCAGTTTCAGGCACCTTCATTCAGGTCCCAGTCAAAGAAGCATATTCTACCACCCTACCGAAACCAGAACCTACACCCAGCAGTATCTGTCCTTTAGCTCTGCTCCACCTTCCTCCAGAGCACTTATCATCCTCTAACTGTTATGCTTTACTTTATTAGGTAACACTAATAAGTAAAGCATATACAAAATCTCACTCAAAAAAATGTGTGCCCCATGAGGGTAAGGACTTTGCCTATTCTTTCCTATATTCTCTAGAGAATCCCAGCACCATTTCTAACAGTACCTACCACTGACTAGTTGCTTAATCCACATCTGTGGAAGGAATAAAAAGGGATTCAGAGTTCAAAGAGTAGATAGAGATGTTCCTTTCGTTGAAACAGGAGAAAAGGGTGAGTCCAGTTGCTAGTGATTTTGTAACCTCGGTGCTAGAAAAGTGAGGTTCTAGTTTGGCTTCTCATTTCAATATGAAATAGCTGTTTCTAGAAGAAGTAAAAAGAAACCATGTGAGCAGGATGAGGTACAGGGTTGGAATTTGGAAATTTTTGAAAAGAATCAAGAATACGGCGAATCAAATCACTCTGTTGTCAGGCAAGTTGAGGTTGGTCATAATGAATTTACAGACTTGACCATCTGCCCCAAAGGCTGATTTTGCCCTACTCTGCTAAGCACCCTGGGTATAGTCATGGCGATCCCAAGCAGTTGGGATAATCTGGACTTAAGGTTTTAATATATAGGTATGACAGAAGAATAAAGGAGCAAGGGAGTTTGGCTCATCTGAATAGTTGCGCTATTAAATAGGACTTTTCCTTTTGACTCAGAAGTTGACAAATGGTCATAAAGATAAAAATAACCATTAAGTACCACCCGTGGTCTAGAGAGAGTCATAAAGCGTATTCCATTGGGACTTCCAAGAATTTATAGAACTGGCTCTGCCATCCAAACTGTGACTCCATCACACCCAAGCAGTCTACATTTGCAAAAGAAAGAATCAAGAAGAATCATGGAAGCAGGGGAAACATTGGTGTAGGGCAGAGAGTTGGGGCTTTTACTTTTATTACAGAAAGAGTGCTTCCAACCTTCACCCAGTGAGCTGCATGAGAAAAGCGCTAAGAAAACAGTTCATAGAGACTGAGGTGTGTCTTCAAGAAGAGCATGTTATTCCATCGGTGGTTATGTATTACATGGTGAACTTGCAGACCTAACTTACATGCCTGTGTCCTTGAATGGGGGCAAAGAAATGGGAGGCAGCAAGGAAACAAGATGTATTTGTGGGAGCAGACTTCTATTTTTCATTTGGCTTGACAAGGAAGCCTGAGTCTCCTGTGGTCAAATGGGTACTCAGACTTCAGCCATCTTACTAGAATCCCCCCAATAAGACTTTAGGTGTGGGGAGAGGATCTGAGAAGCAATTAGCTATAAAATATTCCACAGAGACAAAAGGCTGAGAGAGGGTTGGGAGTGATCATTCTAGAGATAACTGGTAGTGGACAGAGACCCAGAAGGCTCCTCTGAAGAGAAGGTCCTCAATAAGAGGAGTAGCATTTGGGCACCATCATGCAGTGAGCATTGACATTCAAGAGAGGATTCTCGTAGCACACATTACGTGGAGATGATCTGAACCTCCTTTTTCTCTAGTTCTCATCCCCTAGCTGAACTCTGAAGAAGCTGAGTGAAAGCGCTGACACACTGTCTCTACAGTTCAGGTCCTAAGCTCTGACTTCAAGTTAGAAAGGAAAAGGAATACTAAATTAGATTTAAGATTAATGTTTTCAAGTGGATTAAATTACACTGGACTGGACTGGAGTGTTCGTGCTTATTCACACATTATATCAAGTATTCAGGCTTGAAATAATCTAAAAGCAATAGGTTTTGTATAAGGTATGTGAAGGGACAGGAAAAAAATATCCAACAGACCATAACTGAAAAATAAAGGAAAGTAAACTTGGAGTTCAGGCAGTTCATTAAACTGTGTAGGTTACACAGACATGAAATCCAAAGTGTAAAGAAGAGAGTGCAAGATGAGGAGGTGCTGATGGATGGAAGACAGTAGAAGTTTCACAGCACTGAGTGTCATAGGAAGCTGAAAAGAGCTCCAGTGGGGGCACTTGAGTAGGTGAGCTGGAAACTGAAGAAGAGTGGCCTGTCGAAATCAATGATTTCAAAGTAGTGGCAGTTTGATTCAAGTCCAAGAATTTCAAGAGATCGAGTAGCTGAGATTAAAAGAAAATGATCGTGAAGATGAAAAGGTCAAATAGCTGAGATAATGTTTTGTCATCAAACATGGATGCTTAACACATCCAGAAGATGGTAGACGCTGGGTTGGATATAAACACTGATGGCCCTCTACTAAAGCTCCTACTGATTGGGGTGGAGGAAACACAAGCTGGAATCAAGATTGCCAGGAGAAATATCAATAACCTCAGATATGCAGATGACACCACCCTTATGGCAGAAAAGTCTCTTGATGAAAGTGAAAGTGGAGAGTGAAAAAACTGGCTTAAAGCTCAACATTCAGAAAACGAAGATCATGGCATCTGGTCCCCTCACTTCATGGGAAATAGATGGGGAAACAGTGGAAACAGTGTCAGACTTTATTTTGAGGGGCTCCAAAATCATTGCAGATGGTGACTGCAGCCATGAAATTTAAAGATGCTTACTCCTTAGGAGGAAAGTTATGACCAACCTAGATAGCATATTAAAAAGCAGAGACATCACTTTGTCAACAAAGGTCCATCTAGTCAAGGCTATGGTTTTTCCAGTAGTCATATATGGATGTGAGTTGGACTATAAAGAAAGCTGAGTGCCAAAGAATTGATGCTTTTGAACTGTGGTGTTGGTGAAGACTCTTGAGAGTCACTTGGACTGCACGGAGATACAACCAGTCTATCCTATAGGAGATCAGTCCTGAGTGTTCATTGGAAGGTCTGATATTGAAGCTAAAATTCCAATACTTTGGCCACTTGATGGGAAGAACTGACTGATTTGAAAAGACCCTGATGCTGGGAAAGATCGAGAGGAGGAGAAGGGGATGACAGAGGATGAGATGGTTGGATGGCATCACCGACTCAATGGACATGAGTTTGGGTGGGCTCTGGGGTTGATGTTGGACAGGGAGGCCTGGCGTGCTGCAGCTCATGGGGTCATGAGCAAAGAATTGGACATGACTGAGTGACTGAACTGGACTGAACACTAGGAAAATACATGACAGTTATGGGAAGCTGGGTATGAGCCCCAAAGGATAAAGGAACTTTACAAAAGGAAGGACTGTTGGCCTGGAAACAGTGCTGAGGAGTGAGGAGGACACGTCTCCACCCATCAACTCTCGGAGGCATATAGTCTCTCATGGGTATCTGCAGGGTCAAGCCAGGGGGTGCCTGGATGGCACTCTGATTTGCGGAGACATCGGTAAACCACTTGAAGAGGGTTGAGCAGAGGACCTGACAAGGTCAGGTTGGCATTCTAGATAAATCACACTGGCCTGTGTACTTCTTTGAGGGCTCCAAGGTAAAGGTGCAAAACAGTTGCTAAATGGTCATACCAGTGGAATACAGATCTCATGACGCATCAGGTTTGCACAGATTGGCACTTGTTATTCTACCTCTAGGATGACTGAATCACAGACGCTGCTGCAGCTACTGACCTTCAACGCCCACTGAGGGAGTTCAGGGCGGAGAGCAAAAATGAGGCAACTCTGTGTTTGGGGCAGGGGGAGGTGTGGGCTGGCAGAACAGGTGCTCAGATAGTCAGATATTTTCAGAAGCCCATATTTGAGCTCAATTATTTTATCTCTTTATATCCAGAAGAGCACTAAAACCCTTCCTAATGATGACTGTTCCTCATGACTAGAAGAAGTCTTCACAAGACTAGCAGAATCCTTGTGGGAAAATATGTACTTGATTGCATAGACCTCCCCTTCACCAAAATCACATATAACTTGAGTTCTTTCCTCGTGCCTCTCTGGAGTGGGTTCTCAGAGCTGAGGTGCTCTCAGGTCGGGCTCATTTTGCCCCAGATAAAGCTTAACTCACCTTCCCTGATAGTTCAGTTGATAAACAATCTGTCTGCAATGCAGTAGACTCCAGTTCGATTCCTGGCTTGGGAAGATCCCCTGAAGGAGGATAAGCTACCCACTCCAGTATTCTTGGGCTTCCCTTGTGGCTCAGCAGGTAAAGAATCCAACTGCCATGTGGGATTCATGCCTGTCATCCATCTACTCACTCCAGTATTCTGGCCTGGAGAATTCCACGGACTGAGAGAATTTCGCTTTCACTTTTCACAATTCTCCTGTTGTACATTTTTTTAAGTCGACAAAGGCTACAGGAAAAAAGGACCATTTAAGAGACTGCGATTACACTCCTGATAAGAGATCCCAAGCATCTAAAATTGAGTAGTAACAATGGGGTGATTAAGATATGTATGTAGGAGCTCAGTCAGTTAGACTTGATGAATTGGATGTGAAACGTGAAAGGAGAAAAGAGTTTACAATGATTGAAAATTCTAGCCTCAGAAACTGGTGGTTGATGGGGACAACGGAGGAAAATCAGATTTATGAGGAGGTATCTGAGGATTTCAGGGCTTCCCTGGTAGTTCAGTCAGTAAAAAACCCATCTGCAATGCAGGAGGCTGCCTGCAACATAGGAGACCAGGGTTCGGGCTGATACTGATTAAGTGAGGCTGCTCCTTCCCACTTAAAGTGAAGACTTGGACTGGGATGGTCTCAGGGGTCTCCTTCAACTTTAAAATGTATGTATTGGAAATTACAGGTCAATACTATGAATTTGGCGACCTGCTTAAAACTCCTAATCAAACAATACAATCATTTATCATCTAGTCTTTTTGATCTTGGTCTCCAGGAAGTATTTAAACCTTATGTTTTACTCTATGGAAATTTTCTTTCCATACTTCTCTCTTCAACTGATGTTGGTTCTTTCAAATGAACATTGTTTTCTTTGGTATTTCAAATGATGTTATTGTACTCATAAAATGTACAAAAGAAGGTATCGCTCAGGAATTACTCTTTTTGTAGTTAAACATGCTATTGGGTAAAGTATGGTATAGGACAGTGAGTAAGAGCATGTGAAATCATGTGACTTGTTAAAGCTTGTTTGGTTGTTTGGGGTCTCCTAGGATACTTGGTTGTTTTCCACCAACCCACATATCCTCTACATTCCTAATAAAGCCTTTGAAATCTGCTGGGCCTTTAAAGGCTCTCTCACTACTTTCTATGACTTCACCATATCATTAAAAATCTAACATTATGTACCATAATTTAATAGTAACAAGCTTTGTAACCGTATCCAAGGATATGAACTTGTTTGTTGTAACAACGGCCTGAATAGTCCCAAAGGACATTAAAGAAAAAACATACCATGTCAAATTTTCAGTAGTTTTATTGAAAAATGCCTCTTTTGTTTCAGAAATAAATAATATAAGGCAGTGAAATTCACAATCTGCAGTTAAAATATAAAAGCAGCAATTCTATGTTCATAGTCTTGCAAACATTTTCCAACTGCTTTCGATAACTAACATTATGTTCTGGAAAAAAAAAGTTCATACTAAATATACAACACAAACATGCAATTCCATCTCTGCAGAATAATCTGCAATTTAGCATAAATGTTAGCGTGTCTAAAACAAGGAAGTCTAAGGCAATATGGAACTGTATCCAGTTGATACAATAACTTCAGCTACATGGCTTAAGGTTTGTGGTTTTTAAAAAGAGATGTATAAGAGCATTCTATGCCCTAATGTATGACAGAGAATAGAAGAGGAAGATAAACAGTTGCAATGGAGTGACTTTTCCCTCTATTTTGGTTTTACGAGGGAAACTGCTTGGATGGGGGTGTAACTGAATTGCAGGTAAGTATTGGAAAAGATAAACTGCCCTCTCGAAATACACCGTCTCTCTGGGTTCCTGGACTTAACTGCTTAAGAGTCTCACTGAGGCTGCTTGCTGAGCTACCTAATTAAGGCACAGGGCAGGTTCTCTCCCCGCAGCTTTTGTGAACAAAGGATCTTGCAAGCAACTTCAAGGGCAAAGGCAAAAGACCTACAGACTGCGCGGGCAGCGAGCTAGGCTTCCTGCAGGAACAAGGTTCGCTAACAGTCAGAAAGCGTACTCTCCGATGAAGCAACGCCGGAAGAAACGTGGCAGGTAAGACGCCACTGCTCCGTCTGACCTGTGAATGGGAATCCGAGCACCTCCGCGCAGCGCGGCCGCGCGGCGCAAGCGCGCGGGCTCAGGGTCACTGCCGGGGGCGGCGGGGCAGGGCGCGCCGCCAGCGCGCGCGGGGAGCGTGCTCGCCTGCGGGCTCGTCGGCGCCGTAGTCCTCGTACTCGTCCGCTGTCCGCTCGGGCTCCACCGGGACGATGAACGGCTCGCGCTCGGGCAAGTAGGCCCCGCCCTCGGGCACGTAGGGCTCTGTCCGATTCAACATTACAGTTACGGCATGATTTGGAAGGCACACACACACACCAACAGCTAAACCGTCACCCGAGGGGACTACAGTCTCAATTAATGACCATAAAAGCAGAGAAATCACAACGCTCTGATTGCTTCCATTTGCAGAGAGAATTTGGTGATCTGAAATGGCACTTGTTTGTAACCTTCAGAGGTCCAGCGGTAAATGCAACCATCGCGCAAACACCTGGGAGGGTCAGCGACTGGGCCAAAGAAAACTGTCAACCAACCTAGGTAGGGTTTTTTTGCAAATCCCCAAGTAACTTCATGACTTCGAATTCCTCAGTTCAGAGAACCACTGGGAAAGATGAGGAGGTGATGGGGAAATTATATTAGCTCCTTAACACTGAACTCTGGAGGCGAAAATCAATTATCACCAAGTAATAGACAGTACATGACGTTTTCTGTGGCTGTCTGGCCCACAGCCTGAGTTACAACTGGTGGGTGGCGACCACCCGTGACGACGGCGAAACAGGGAGAAAAAAAGGGATTCTAAAATTTTGGTTTGAAAAGGCCGATTACAAAAACCCAGATGAGAATACATGTACATAAGACATCGCTAACAAGCAAGAGATGAGGAGATTCTAATTTGATGTTATTCCGGCAGAGAGCAAGCGGCAGGCAGAAGCTGATTGTAGAATTGTTAAGTGATTTTAGTGGACAGTATCACATACGAATCATTTACAAGCCATAATTAGTTTATTATTTACATAAGGTACTTCTCTTAACCAGGTTAATTGTTTTTCCCAAAATGGCATCATCTCCGCGGTTAGTAGTTTTATTATGCGCCTCTTTCACAACCTAGGCGCCGCATGAGCTGTGTTTGAACTTTTTTTTTTAATAATATTTTTCTACATTATTACTGAAATGCATCAGGCTTATAAACTGACACCACTGCTTTTTTCTCATTCAAGTTAGTATAAAGAGTCTCCACCCTCCTTTATGATGTCCACCCGGTTCGTTAACCAGATCTGTGGTGAGATTTCCATACAGACTCATTTTCTAATAAGCACGTGCGCAAACATCTCAGAAACAGGATTTTCATGTATTCAAACTGTAAGCAGCACTGGCGACTTAGAAAATTTGTTAGCCGGAACCTGAAACAGGTCAAAGATGATAGTTTTTAAAAGTTGAATTACTATGCAAAAAAAAATATCTATACACATTCATTTAAGTATGTAATGGTTAAATTATATATGTATATATCCATATATTTCAAGTTACTCATACATACCAGAAGGCAGAGGTAATTCAATTTCTTTTATAAAGAATGAAATTGCAATTTTGTGAGTGGTTTGCATAAGAAATTTAAGATTCATGATTATTTTTGGTCATATGTAAGTATGCACATAAATATATAGATATATAGATATTTAGATATTCAACTACTCATGCACTACTTGCTAGTAGCCAACCATATCAAACAGCAGTATCATTTTTAAAACTTGCAAGATGCTTGAGGGTGCACTGATGAAAAAGTTCGCTGCGGACCACTGCCCACAGCATTAATTTTTTAATTTCTAGATCAGCATATTGCCTCTGTCCCCATATTCCCCAAATTCAGGCTTAAGAGACTTCTGCCTCCTGTAATTGTCAAAGTGTCAAATATTAGAATTTTGTGACTAACTCTTGAAAAATTAACTCCCAGAGTTTATAAAATACTAATTCCATGGACAAAGTGAAATAGTGAAATATTTTCAGTTGCCTCCTCTGTGTTATCAAATAGTCTGCCTACACATTAGATTCCAAAACAAATTTTATATATATTCTTAGCATTCTACAGGTGTACTCAACAAATCCCTGTTCCCAACCTTTAGGCAAAAAAAAAAATAATAATAATAATAATAACATTCTTTGAACTATCAGGAGAAACAGAGAAATTATGTTGTGATTTGATAAATGCAGAAGTATAGAAAGAAGGAGAAAATAATTATTCAACTCCTATCAGTGAAATAATGTCATTAAAATTAACATTGATTCTTTTGAGAGAAACTATTACTACATAATCAAAACACACAACTGGAAGAGTTGCTATCTTCAAGAAATCCTCAAATCAACTTTCCTTCAATCCTAGGTAACTTTATTTCCATGAAGGTTTTTTTAACTCAGTTGAATTTGGGTCCCTATAATGGCAACAACATACCTGGATAGCCTTGTCCGTTGTATGGGATGCTGGCACACTGGGATGAGTCACAGTATCCAGGAGGACCTGGAGGGCCTCGGATACCTGAGTTTCCAGGACGACCAGGGGGACCTGGAGGACCTCTGGAACCTGTGGACCCTGGTGGTCCCGTTCTCGATTCTCCTTGTGGACCTATTGTGGGTTTAAGACAAATATTGCCCCTCTTGTTAAATGCATCTCCTAAGGCGGTCAGCAATACTTTGGCACCTCCACTACTTCAAGACCAGCTGATTCTCTAGCATATGGTAAGAAAATATTTCCTTAGAAATCACCAGTATGAACCAATGTTATTTCTGAAGCTGCTGATACTTACTCATGGTTAACACAAATGTAAAGATTTAACCTCCAGGGCTGACCATGGTTGCAAGGGTCTCATGGACCTTACAGTGAAAAAAACAATTCATTCTCAATCTAGTAAACAAAATGCATAGAACAACATCAACAAAAAGCCAATAAAAAGCCTGTGAATGAAATATTGGGAGGTGTCAGGATTTCTAATGAGGATATATTTCCTCAGTCCATTAGCAATAGTCTATTAGTCTATTAGCATCTTGAAGAACAGCGGAAGGAACAGGAAATGACACCACCTTAACAGCTGTGAGGCCAAAAACAAGTAGGGGAAAAAAAAACCAAAACAGGAATCCCATAAAAAGAAAACAGCATCCCTCTGTCACTAAAACTCAGACCCTCATATATTAAAGTTAGAGTAAATCTTAAATAGAATGTGCTGAAACTTTTTTTTTAACAAAACATAAAAATGAGCAGGATCAAGAGGAACTTCTTACTCAAATGTATACCATGATGATCAGCCTGCCTGAAGCTCACATGATGAGTTTGTGCCTCTGAGGAGGGTTGTGTGCTTTCTCGGTACTTACATGTTCTCTTGTCTGATGTACCAGCAAAACCTACCTGGGGGGCCAGGCAGCCCTCGAGGTCCTGGAGATCCAATACCCCTTTCACCTTTCTCTCCCGGCAAACCTAAGGACAAAATGGTAAATCACAGAGGGAAAATTATTTGGGAAAAATGTAGTTTACATCAGAACCAATAATACTTGATTCAAGTAATTCATTTCCCTTAGTAAAAGCAGAACCCAATTTTTCACAGAAGTCCACTTTTTAAGCCAAAATTCTTTCTAGACATTTGTGTAATTCCAGATTCATGGCCAAGAAACAAATCTGGCTACAAGTCAGAGGAAAAATTATTTGAAGAAAACAAACACGTCAAATATATTATTTTAGAAACAGTAATTAAGAACAGAAATCTTGAATAAAGAATTAGAACCCACTGAAGACATCTCAAAGGTACCTTAGCTTCAATAACCCTGTGAGGATGGCATCTAAACCATCAGAATTGTAGAAGCATCTAGGTTTTCCCCAAAATGTTAACCACTGCTTTCACAAAGTCCCCAGCACGCTGGACCATCTGGAATCAGATAATCTTGTTTTTCTTCTTTTCCTTCAATTACACTTATCTACCATGAAATTAAAGCCAAATAAACACATAAGACCAGTTCCAGACCCTGAGTAAAGGAACCAGAAGAATTTGGATCTAAAATCCTAAGGCGGCTTAGATTCAGTTGCTGCCCAGCTCTTGCCAGTCAAAACAATAATAAGGTTTTAGTGCCTGGTTCCCTTTGCCAAGAAACAATTTTGCTCGCTAACAACAACAATCAGAAAATGGCATTGTCTTGACCAAGATCTCCTGACAAAATCTTCCTGTGTTCTAAGATAAGGATCTCTATCGCCTGCAGCTGCCTAGGAAGAAAAACAGGTTCAGGGATGCGTGGCTCTTCTGGGACCGTCCAAACAAGACCAGCGGCGTTTGCCAAGCTCAGCCTTCCACGTGCTTTTCGGCCCAGCTTCCGCATTTGCAGATTCCTCCCTTGCTGCCTGGGCAGCGGCTGAGAATGCCTACCTCGTTCCCCCGGGGGCCCCTGCATCCCTGGCGTGCCTGGGAAGCCGGGCCGCCCCCCAGGCCCTGGTTCTCCTCTGGCTCCTGCGCTGCCGGGGGGGCCTGGAGGGCCTGGAGGGCCTGGCTGGTTGCGATTCGAGTGGTAATCGTTTGGAATCTGGTTCAGCATCTGATTGAATCTGTTCATCTGACCTAAAAATTAAAATAAGACTCATTAGTCAGAAACCCAGAGAGGAGATGAGGACATGGGACATGAAACAGATTTCTCTTAGTATTTAGTGACACGCATCTCTGCTCCTGCCCCTTCTGGCAAACATTTTAATTAGAATCCCAGCCCTAAAATAAAACACTCCAGTCATCCCAGACAAAGTGATCCCTGATAAGAACACCAAATACTGTGTAGTAAGCCGTCAGCATCACTCTCACATAAAAGACTGGTGAAAGTTTAACGTGGTTCTGATATGAAGCCCCAAGCTTTTGCCCAATGACGTCATCCAAAGAGAACCTTTTTTAAAAATTAATAAATGACAGCATGTGTGTGTGTGCCTACAGCAGTGATAATCAGGCTTTAGTGTAAACTGGAATCACCTGTGAGATACTTCAAACACTACAAATTTCTGGGTCTCATCTCCAAAGAGTGATTCACCAGATTTAGGGCGACCAAGGAACTCATTTCTCACATGAACCATCGGTGACTCTAAAGCAGGGGCTCCTTGGACCACCCTGGGAGACAGCTGCCCTAAAACTTCTGAATAGGCGGCCTTGAGTTGGAGGTCACACTCAGTTTGCAGGCACTGGGCCTTATCACTTCATAAATCTCATGGAATAAGGAGAAAGAGCCCGTGAATCAAAAGAAGGCAATAAAAGGTTCCCCATCAACGTGGACTTTTCAGGATCAAATTAATCTCCACGGTCCTCCTTCCTTAAGAGTCAGTAAAACTCAAACGTCATAACTTAAAAGATACAGTGATTGCTGCTTCAATGGAAACCCAGTAAAAAAACACTAATACTGAAACTGAAAGGCCCTTTTAAAATGTGATTTTGTATCAGACTGAATATAAAGATAACTGGCTATTATTTTACCTTGGGTTACTGTTTTATCTTGATGACAATCATTAAAATATCATCAGCTTTATCTAACAGGATACAAAACTGACAATGTATAAAAAAAGAGGTTGTGAAAATGAAATAGAAACATTTATCTTAGAAAGTATGTATCTTAGAAAATACTCTGCATTTTCCTGCAATTAACTTAAACACTCATATAGTCAAAGGAAAGGAAATTGTACCGCTTATCAACTGTTCACAGACTTGTCTTGCGACTGCTCGCATCATGTTCTGGGAAGCAATGTCTCCCTAGTGAAGTAAATCAGCAAGTCGGTCAGCATATTATTCTCACAGTTCCAGAGTTCAACATTTAACACACAAAGTGAACTTGTAAGTCAAATTTTAAGAAATACATACTCTATCGCCTTTCTCTCCTTTCAGTCCTGATGGACCCTGAAATATAGGAATTTCAGATATTACAAACTGACAAACACGGTCTAAAATGATGTATGAATGGACATGATGAAAGACAGCAAGGTCTATTTTCTAACAAATTAGAAAAATCACACATCATGTTCACACTGAAGTTATTCACATTTTGCTTGTCTGTAAAAAGGAATCTAATCTGTCTCCCTCTCCCTCTCTCTCCCTCTCTCACAAGCACGTGTCCTCCAAAATAGTGCTGAGGTGAATTTATGATCACGTTTAGAAGTTATGTACTGTGTCTTCATTTTATGATGCCCATTCACAATAGAGATCTGGAACTGAAATACATGTCACACTGCCCTTGCTACCATTCATTCTACCCTTTTTTCATGTCAGTATGGCTGGGGAGCTCAACTGGCTACTGTAGGTTAATCTTCGTTCAGTTCTAGTATGAGCCCAGAAGACCTTGTAATAGTAAGACCTTCCATCAACTCCCTAACTAAGCTGCATCTCTAACTTCTTCTAGTGATTTTGTGCATTGAATATGAAAGGGCTATATGCCTCACTTATTAAAGAACTTAATCCAAATGGTGGTCCCACATCCAAACACAACTACAGAATTTGTTGTTGTTGTTCAATTGCTAAGGTGTGTCCAAGTCTCTGCAACCCCGTGGACTGCAGAACACTAGGCTTCTCTGTCCTTCATTATCTCCCAGAGGTTGCTCAGATTCACGTCCATTGAGCCAGTGATGCCATCCAACCATCTCGTCCTCTGCCGCTCCCTTTCCTATTCTGTCAGGCCTCTCACTGGCCATGAGAACATCTTGGAAAAAGTCTTCCTTCTAGTGCAAGAAGTTTTTGTCTTTCTGTATATCCCCAGGCTACCCGCTGAAAGGAATACCCACACCACTGCCAAATCTAATGTTCAGATAACATCCCAAACTGCATCTTACCATCTCCAAGACTTTTGCCTCAACTCCTCAACATCCATCCAACTGGTCTTTCTTTCTCCCATTTTTGCCCCTTTTAAGTCTGTTCACAGAGAAGCCTGAGTGTCACTTTTAAGAGGAAAATCGGCCCAAGTCACTCTTGCCTCCAAGGGCTTCCTATCACACTTAGAACTAAGTGTGGGCTGGGCAGAGCACATGATGGCCTCTGCCCAGCTACCTGGCCTCGCCTCTCCTCACTTCCTTCGCTCCAGGTGCTCGGATCTCTCTGCTGTTGCATCCACGTCACACTCACCCTCCCTCAGCCTTTGTTCATCTTTCCTCACACCTGGAATAATGTTCCACAGATGCTCCCAGCCTCACTGCACCTGCTCAGACAGGCTCGCTGACTGCTGCATCTGAAACAGCCCATTCACACCACGATAATGAGCCCCTAACTCCTTACTCTGTGTCTCTTTTTTTAATATCACTTATCATCACCAGAAACTATATTATGTATTTACATTTTTAGTCTATATCCCCCCCTAGGATCTCCATGAGGGCAAGGACTTCACCCAGTTTATGGTTTGATCCAGACTCTACAATGCCAGCTAGCACAGTTAAGCACCAAACCAAAGGGTGTTGAGTAAATGAATAAAAATATTCCATCAGCAGTTCTTGGAAACATCCACTATACAACATCAGGTTTTATACGTTAACAGGAAGACAACTCTGCATACAAGCACTGATGATAAGCTAATAGTGACTGAGCTAAGCTCCCTGCTAAGACCTTTATACATGCAACTGCTAGTTTTAGTTTTAGAAACTAAACATGAATAGGGAAGAAAAGGAGGGGCAGTTTACCACCTTAAAAGGATGGTTAAAGGAGGAAAACGGGGTAGATAACATCCAGATAAATGTCACCAAATTGTAGTTATAAGAAAAACTGGAGCTTGACTCTCCCTTTACCAAAAGTACTGGACTCTCATGGAAACATTATTTAGCTTGGAGCCTTTTGTAAATTTCAGGGAATCTTTTTTGCATTAACTGCTACTCTGTTCCCATTTGTTGTTTTGTTTCGTTTTTAATTTACTGCCTCTCTGAGATTGGTCTAGTATATATGATTTAGAACTCATCTTTACAGCCAGTATCTTGGGATCTCATTTCAAGTAAAGAAAGTAGAAATTTCTTTCTGGTTTCTAGCTGCAGCCATCAATCACATCAGCGATATTCTTATGTTAGACTCTATTTTGGTCATTGTAAAAAGAAACAGAATTCTGAATGGGTTGAAAAGTTCTGTGAATTCTGAATGGGTTGAAAAGTTCCGTGTACTTTTAACCACTCTTGTGAAGTTTCTGCCATGATTCGTTAATGAAAAGAGAGTATATGGTCATGTGCTAGAGTATACACAGAGTATCATTTGTTGTTTTGTTTCGTTTTTAATTTACTGCCTCTCTGAGATTGGTCTAGTATATATGATTTAGAACTCATCTTTACAGCCAGTATCTTGGGATCTCATTTCAAGTAAAGAAAGTAGAAATTTCTTTCTGGTTTCTAGCTGCAGCCATCAATCACATCAGCGATATTCTTATGTTAGACTCTATTTTGGTCATTGTAAAAAGAAACAGAATTCTGAATGGGTTGAAAAGTTCTGTGAATTCTGAATGGGTTGAAAAGTTCTGTGAATTCTGAATGGGTTGAAAAGTTCCGTGTACTTTTAACCACTCTTGTGAAGTTTCTGCCATGATTCGTTAATGAAAAGAGAGTAATATGGTCATGTGCTAGAGTATACACAGAGTATGAGGCATATCGGGAGGCCTTTCATCTTTATGCTGCTTGCTTAATTTTATGTAAACGTAGAAAGCATGCCATGTCACATAAAGATCTACCCTAAGTTAGTTTGACATTAAACTTTTTTATTTTAGCTTGGGTTTATACTTGGGTTTATACTTTTTTTTAACTTGGACAATACTTAAGAGAGAAGTTCCGTTCAGAAAACAGCTCTGATGGCTGTGTCATTACTAATATCGGACTTTATGATCTTTGAAATAAATTTTTATATTTCAGAATTCTTACTCAGACAAAAACTGCCTAAACTAAATTTTTTCTTCATAGACATAAATAGAGAAGAGCTTGTAAGGGAGAATATGGAGCCCAGCAGTCATTACAAATACGTGCTCAGTCGCTCAGTCATGCCTGACTCTTTGTGACCCCATGGACTATAGCCCAGCAGGCTCCTCTGTCCATGGAATTTTCCAGGCAAGAAAACTGGAGGGGATTGCCATTTCCTACTCTAGGGGATCTTCCCCACCGAGGGATCAAACTCCTGCCTCTTGCATTGATAGGCAGATTCTTTACCACTAACGCCACCTGGGAAGCATTCAGTTTTGGAGTTACAAATTTGAAAATGGAAGATATGCATTATACCAGTTCAACTATTATTTTAACTAAAACATCTGATAAAAAGAAAGTTAAACTGGATATGAGTTGGAGCAGGGCAGCGTAAAAAAGTAAGATAATGGATCAGATAAATTCTTCTCATTCCGGGGCTAACGCTCTAGCATCGTCCACAGAAGAGGAAAGAGCGAGTGGCATGGCCACAGGGCGCTCACGAAGGGTTAACTTGCAGAGCATCCACGGGGGCGCCATGGCCCATCCTGTGTTTTTCTGTCTTAAGCTGCATACTGCTCCTAAATAAAAAGAGTGATTCTGCTGACCCAGCTCTGAGTGTTTATACAGTGCAGAAATATGTGTCTTGGCTCATAATCCCATTCTCCTTTAGAGAAACCCTATGACCACAGTTTTCATCCCAGAATGTTATAACGTGGAGAGAAAAATTTTAGAACTAGTACCAAGTTAAATCCATGGGTTTAGCATAGTTTCAACAACCGCTTCAAACGTATTACAGCAGAGATAACATAAGTATGCCACAGTCGTGCCGCCTCTTCACCACTCACAGTGGAATGACTAGGCGTGCAAGCCATGCACTTACGGGCCGGCCGTGATCTCCGGGTTTCCCTGGTTTCCCACTTGGTCCCGTGACTCCTGGAGAGCCTGGGCTTCCCTGCAACACACAGGCAGAGAAGACAAAAGGTTACCATGGAAGAGGAGTCCCATGGAAAGTAAACTAACAAAGCATGGTGGGCTTTGAAAGCTTTCAGCATATTGAGGAAGAATAAAATTAAGATAACATGGAGGAAAAAAATATCGAAAATTCCTATTTAATCTTTATGGAGTGTATAGTTGAAAAATACACTTGAGACCATTTGAAAAATATACACATATACTGTTTTTAATCAGTTTCACCATTCACAGACTGGGATCCTAGTAAATTGACTACTATGTGAATTTACAGAAAGCAATTTCTTTTCGTTTATTTCTCTTATCAAAATAGAAAACACATCAAAATTGGGGAAGAAATTGAGAAGGTATCTGAGCACCATGTGGTGGAGCTCCCCTTATCTCCAGGAAGTCATAGCTCAGCCTAGAAACTCACTTTTACTTTGGTGCATTCGAATAAAGCGTACTTCTCTTCTATCATATCAGCACCCTCAACCCCATCAAAACCATAAGAATTTCTCCCTTTTAGCACAGCTTTAAGAAACTTTAGCCATAGTTTAGTCTGTGGGGTGGCAAAGAGTCATACACGACTGAGTGACTTTCACACATACTTTAATAAAATGTTAATAATATTGTTGCTGCTGCTGCTAAGTCACTTCAGTCGTGTCCAACTCTGTGCGACCCCATAGACGGCAGCCCACTAGGCTCCTCTGTCCCTGGGATTCTCCAAGCAAGAACACTGAGTGGGTTGCCATTTCCTTCTCCAATGCATGAAAGTGAAAAGTGAAAGTGAAGTCACTCAGTCGTGTCTGACTCTTAGCGACCCCAGGGACTGCAGCCCACCAGGCTCCTCCGTCCATGGGATAATATTGCTAGACAATACATTATCTTCTAAAGCTAAAATTTCCTTAAAATGGAATCATCAGATTTCTGTAAAACAATCTTCTATTCATCAATCATATAAATTTTAATCTCTGTAGGAAATACTTTAAATGAAAGTTTACTATACATTTTCAACTCTACTTGAGACCATATGTATTAAACAGAAATCATTCATATCCAGCCAGAAGCCATGAGGAGCATCCATCACCTCCAACAATGTAATTGCAATCTCAGCTGGATGCAAGTATACAGATACTTCTTTCAGGGTCATCGGCTTCAGTATTTTTCCCAAAGATCTTAATTAGAAAACCTATTCAGTAAGAATTACATCCTCTGAATGACTTAAAGCTGTTCAGTAATTAATATCCTTAAAATTCAAATATCATAAGCTACAGCCTCTTAAAATTCTAGAAGAGGAAATGACCAGCAAGATCATAAAACCCACCACTTAATGCACACTACACATGGAAGGAACTAGGGCACTAACCAGTTAGGGATATTTTTCCGTTTTTCAAGTATAACTTGATTCAACAGAAAGACTATTTTAACACATCTGTTTTCTCTAGCCAATTTTGATTTAGGAGAATAAAAACAAGCAGGTCCCTCAACAGTGTGGTCCACAGCAGAAACAGAACATGTCTCAAAGGTCAGGTTACTGAGCTTTTTCCTATCGAGTGGGGGTAGGGGGTCAGGACAGGGAGATGAGTGTCACGCATTCCATTCTTACCGGTGGTCCAGGGGGACCCCTGGGTCCCATTGCTCCATCTTTTCCAGTAAAGCCCTATTGTAAAAATGAAATTAAGTGTGGATTAGTGAAATAATGACCAAGCAAAATGGAAAGAAACTAAACAGGATGATAAAAGTGACAGGTGAGGGATTTACCCAACTGCAGGTAGCTTTTCAATATAAAGACAAATACGCAAAAAAAAAAACGTGCTTTCCATTTAAGTTGTGCCTTTTACCAAATAATTCAGTTCTAAACTCAGTCATTTATAGGGTTACAAATAAAATCATTTTAAGAATCAAACTAGTCTTCTCCAAAGAAGGCAGTTTCCTATTATGAAGATACTAACTTGCTTTTATAAGAGTATAAGGAAATCTACAGGAAGACTAGCCCTTTCTACTGAAAAGTCAAAGTCCACGAACTGGCCTGGGCAGGATCAAAACAGGATGAAGGGAATGTTGCTGAAGAAACCAGGTGACGTCAGAGAAGATGCAGGAGAGGCCAACCACCTGGTTAGAAAACTCCCTTCCTTGTTTCCAGACAGCCAGGACAGGACCACTGTGGCTTCACTCCTGGGTGATTTCTCTCCTCTCCTCCAAGAAAGAGGCAAAACTACCTTAATTCCACCACTCAGTCCTCGCTTAATTGTTTAGTGGTCCATCTCTCCTCATCTCACGTACAGGCTAGACCCATACCAGATCAGGTTGAGAGGCGAGATCTACCCAGGAGTAGTGGGCACCTCTGTGCAGCTTGCACAGTGCCAGACGACCTCTGCCTGGAATGAGTCACTCACTGCCCGCTTAGTATTCATCCCAAGTGCAGACCTCTGAAATCCAGCCGAGGATTTCTGAGTCAGGCAGTTTTTTATGGTTGCTGCATTCCTCTGTCAAAGGAAAATTTTGCCTCCTTTGAGAATAAGTGATAATTTTATGCATATTCTTGGATCCTAGCAAAAAGTCAAGAACATTTGGGTCACTGCCTGCATTAAGTATCTACACGGCCACTGATTTTACAAAAGAGGAAGTTTAAATTATTTCTTTAAAATTGCATTAGAAATAGTCTGTCGGTTCAAAAAAAATCAGAAACTTATAGAGATAAACATTTCAGACTGTTTTCTGGAAGATCTAGGCCTGCTTAACAAAAAACAGACTCGAAGTTCATCTGATGTAATATCAACACACTCCTGGGAGCCACTTAAGAAGCAAAAATGCTCTGAGTATGGTTTGGACAGTTGAATGTCATCTAAATTTCCTCCAACCACTGTAGAAACACTCTTGCTTTCATTTTTTAAGGTAAGTATCATGTCTATGAATAATCCTCCTTCAGTCATCCTAAGAACTTCCTGATCAACCATTTTCTCTTTTTTCCTTGCTTTACTGAGCAAAATTGACAAAATCGTATATATTTATGGTGTACACGTTTTGATACGTGTAGACATTGTGTATTGATTACCACAATCAAAGTAACACATCCATCACCTCACAGAGCTATCATTTTTTATGTGGTGAGACTATTTAAGATACACTGTATTAGGAAACTTCAAGTACACAATATAGTATTTATAGTCATCATAACGTGCGTTAGATCTCCAGAACTTATCTGGCATAACTGAAACTCTGTATCCATTGTCTAATATCTCCCCATTTCTCCCTCTTTTTCAGCCCCTGGCAGCCACCTGCTTCCAGGAGTTCAGCTTTCTTGAGATTTCATACATAAGTGAGGTCATGCAGTATTTCTCTTTCTGTGCTTAGCTTATTTCAGGCGGCATGTCCTCCAGGTTCAAGGTTTATCCATGTTTTGGGAAATGATAGCATTTCCCTCTTCTTTTAAGACAGAATAATATTCCATTATATATATTAAACATAAATTCATATATAAAAATATCACATCTTCTTTATCCACTCATTCATGAGCGGACAGTTAGGTCTAACCAGCCATTTTCTCTGAGAAGTAACATACACCTAAATTGGGATGAGGCGGATTCTATTCTGGTGACTTCAGAAGGGCTACCACTGAGCCATCTGCAGAACTTTGTGCTGCAAATTTTCTTTTTTTCACTTTCCATTTTCAACGCTGCAGCAGTTATTGCTGCTTCCCTCCATGGGAGGGTGGCCGAGAGGACCTGTGGTCGCTTTCACAGAGGCACGTGTATGAATGCCTGAACATGTACTTGTCTTGCTACTTTCTAACAGTCCCCAAAATGTGGCTCATTTGAAAATCGATCTGTGCCAAAGGCAACCCAAGCCTCTTGCTTCTACCAGCTCCATCTTGGTAGGACATCTTCCTTCATCACCATGGTCTTAGGCGTGCTCTGCTGAGCTTTATTCTCTTCTCTCCCACCACAGGGCTTAAGTTTCTTCCTTCCTTCCTTTCTTTCTTCATTCCTGCCTTCCTCTCTCTGTCTCCCTCTCTTTCTCTTTTGGCTGAGATGCCTGCACCCAAAGTCTAGCTTTCCAAAACCGTTTATGTTCCATCAGCTGTGACTCCTACTGTCAGCATTAGTGACAGGAAACTGAGTTGTAGGTACAAGGCTGTGATGGAAAAAAGATGAGTAATTTCCTGAAAACTTTCCTCACGCTCAACATGAGGGTCCTGGGTTGCCTCACCACAAAGCTGGATTCACAGATTAAAATGTGAGAGTGAAAAACCCAGTCCTTCCCACCTCCTCACTTTTCAGGGAAGCAGTGATGGTGGGGATGGCTGCCTGACCACCAGCTCAGAAGGAGCGTCTTGATGGGGTGGTCACTGACCACCCAGCAAGTCTGCATGGAACCCATGCTGAAGCACGTGCCAACCCAACACGGCTTCTGCAGTAGCAGTGGCAAGGGAGGCAGCCCATCAGTACTTCTGTTTTTTTTTTTATTATCGGAGTATATTTGATCTATAATGTTGTATTTAATTTCTGTTATACAGCAAGGTGACTCAGTTATACATATATATTCTTTTTCATATTATTTCTTATCATGGTTTATCATAGGACATTCAACTATATTCAATATCTGTTATTACTTCCTGACTGTGATATTTTTGGTTTTGATGACTAATTGCATAGACCAACTGGTCACCCTTGCAATATCATTGTGGTCCTTTATTATAAGACAAGAATTCAAATGAAACTAGAGTGCCAGTCTCAAAAGAGTCAGAAAATATGTATAAGTACCAGCAGGTCCCAGGCTCCCAGAGAACAGTTTTCTCTTTGACCTCATTTTCTCATAAATTCAAGGTAGGCATTGGAACAAATAAATTTCATTGGCAAATCATCCAACATTTGGTATTATCCGAGCGAAACTTTGCTCCATCTGATTGACCCAACTCTTCTGCCCCATGGTGTCTTGGAGGTGTTAAGGTTAACAAATCAATGCGTAAGTGACAACTATTATAGCCCTGGCCCTCTCAGAGCCTGCTGCTAGTCTTCTGTTTTGACTTGATTAGTCAGAATACAGACAACACTCAGACTGCTGTCTAAACTAGAAGGTGCCTTGGTTCTGAGCAGCTCTAAAACCTTCTATTAAAGCATCTGTGGTCTCCTATGAAACCAAATGTTTCTGTAACATTAAACAGAGCACAGAACTCACTGTGCTTCTCACCTACTTGTCCTAGAAAAAACTGGGTCTCCTGCACTGATTTCCTCATTACTCAAGAACAGACCTGAGATCTGCCATAAATAAGCAAAATTCCTACTAAGTTCCAGTTGCTATCCATCACACAGGCCTGCAGATGGTATCTGAGTTCTAAAGGTGTAGAAAAGACGTCCTTGGCCACATACAAAGTGCCTCGGGAATCGAGACTATTTTTAGAGTTACATAAAAGATGCCTCATAAAAAATTTTTAATTTTCAGATTTAATGCAATTTTCTAGGATTCTTAAATCTCTTTCCAGTGAACCAAAAGTGGTTGGTTTTCAGAGCATGCTGAATTTTTAAAAATTTCCAAAATTCTACCGACTCATTTAAAGTCCCACCATTTTGTTTCATAGACCTTGAGATTGCCCTGGTGTCAGTTGGTCCACCGATATTAGCTTTTCTGCCTCCTAAGAGATATGTGAACTCTGCATTTCCAGACACACCAACTGAACTTTGGGATGGGGGGTGGTTAATTAATAGGCAATAATCATGTCCAACGTCATTAGGGGCCAGACAAGAAAACTTACTCTGTCTCCTGGAGGGCCCATTGGTCCTGGTGGGCCAGGTAATCCTGGAGTTCCCTACACAAAAGGAAACAGGCAAGAAAACACTGTAATAAACTTTTGTGTGAGGAAAAGAATTCGTGTCCTTCTCTAAAATGTTTGGGAGAAAAGTCAGGGGACTCTGAGAAGGAACAGAAACTCAGTACCAAGCGCAGAGCCAGCCCGAGAGCGAGACGCTAGCTCAGTCAACAAGCCCAGACCTGACTGCACAGCCCCAGTCTGAAGCCTCAGACCAGGCGACGGAATGGAAAATGGCCAGGCTTCTGCTCTGCGGCTTAACCTTGGTTCACCTTCTGAGGCACTACAAGGGCAGCTCTGCAAAGAACACTTGACGAGTCAAGGAAAGGCAAGGTGAAGAACAACTCACAGTCCGGCCTGGAAGCCCTGGTTCTCCGGCATCGCCCTTCATCCCCTGGCGACCCTGGAGCAAGCAGTGGGAAAACAGGTCTCAGCATTTTACAGAAATTAAGTGAAAAGGGAAGACGTGAGTCATTCCTGAAATCTCTATCACTTCATAAACCCAATGAAGCATATTTGTGAAGGGAGATGAATAAATTATTTTGGGGACTGATGCTCACTTTTTAAACTACAAATGCTGTTATAATTTCCATTTATCGCGTTATGGGATCATTTTATATAATCATGGGAAAATATGCCTTTCTTAAAAGAACCCAAGTTGAAGGGGAAACTATTTTTATTATTTAACATATTTAATTTGGTGCTAACTGTAATGGAGAGTCAATGAATGTAACATAATTTTGTTCTGTATAACATGCTAGAAGACACTGGTTAATAGGCAAATCTGAATTAAAGCTGATAATTTAATAGTAGTAATAAGAAAATAAATAGAAATAAAACTCTCCAAACTCCCCTGTGGATGTACGAAGCTAAAAGTAGATGCATTCAACCCTGTTCCTTTTTCTCAGCTGTGCTGAGAGAGGTATGCAGGGTCTTAGTTCCCTGACCAGATATTGAACCTGTGCCCCCTGCAGTGAAGCTCTCAATCTTAATCACTGGACCCTCGGGGAAGTCCTGCATTCAACCCTTTTGAATGAAAAGAAAAATCCAGTTCCTTCAAATGTTCATTTCTAGCTATATCTGATATAGATTATTTTTTCTCTAAATGCCAAAAAAGAAAGGTCTTTAGAGGGAGTTTAGACTTAAATTTAAAACTATGTAATTATCTGGATTCTTATTCATATGCTGTATTTGTTTTATCTTAAAGTATAGAAAAAAGTAGCTAAGTGAAACACCAGCCTTAAAAGGTAAGACACTTCTCCTAAGTTCAGATTGGCATTTGGAATAAAACAAATTTTTATTGAAGTAATGACCTAGATAAATAAGTCATAAATATCAGACAGAACCTTAGGGCCTGCCACAGACTCAAAGCCATTTCAAAGCTTTCAGGATATTAAAGGATATTTGCATTACTTATTAAAATAATTTTTAAAGGTCAAAGAAGTAGCAACAATTTTTCCTACATAGTTACATATTATTACATATGCTATTTACATATCTGAAATTACAGTCACAGGAAGTCATCTCAATGACTAAACTTGTTGAGTTTTCTGAAAAAACACTTGAATTTGGCAAAATAGAGTAGAAAATGTTCCAGTTAAATTCAGCATTAATCCACCATCCTCATTTCATACAGAAAGCCTTTGTGCTTACTTGTTCACCGGGAATAGAGAGGCCATTGGGTCCCTGAGGGCCTGGAGGACCCTGGGGTCCAGGAGGACCTGTATCTCCACGAGGACCGGGGGGGCCCTGCATACAGAACAGAGAAACACGCACAGAGTCACAGACTACCCTTCCAGGGCTGTCCTCACAACTCTAAGAGACCAATCAGAATCTGCAAATGTTTAAGAAATCTCCCCATCTATGGGGTCGACCAGAAAACCCAAATGAAGTTCTTGGCCAACCCAATATAAAAGTATTTGTTGATGTCATCCCTTTCTTTGACTACTCACTAAAAGAATTGGAAAGTACAATAAATTCACAAGAGCACTTAAATTTCCCAACCTATTCTCACATGGGAACAGGTTTCTTAAAAAGTAAAGTACATCAAATATACTCATATATCTATAGTCCTAGATTCATTCAGGATCAAACCTCAAGATTCACTAGATTTGATTTCTTTTAAGCTGGTCCTGATTCCTCTTAGACTTGGGCTGATTTCTGGGACTAACATATGTCTGCATCAGGCAAGGAAAGAACAGATATGTTTGCTCTATGCCGGAGCTTCTTTGCAGGGTGTCCAGGTAGAAAAGGACAAACCTGGAGTTGGACAGACCTGGGTCAGCACCCCAGCCTCACTTTCCTGAGTTAGCTTAATGACAGTATGACAAAAACTACACAACACCTTCATAATACATCCCCCCAAGACGCTGGAGTCGTCTTATGGAGACAGTTTCGAAGAGGCCAGTGACCCCCAGCGAAGGCAGATGTCGCCGGCTCGGCTCTTTCTCTGAGACAGAGGAACCCTCCCCAGCTCCCTCTAGTGAGACTCTGCTCCTTGAAGGGGGTCTTCCAGCTGATGGCCAAGACTCCCCCTCTGCTTCCCCATATGAGAGCAGGGCCCTTGGGTGCTTCTATAGGTCTCCCACGGGCAATTCCCACTTCAGTGACATCCCTTGTACATTCCTTTATCTGACTAATCTAATCTACCATTCTGATACCCAGAGGCAAGACAGAGATCATTATATTGCCTAAGGCTCACTAAACTTGCATCAGCTTGCTCAAGGGCACATTACCCTGTGAGCGGAAATTTGAATAAAGAGACTTCAACAAAAGCAAAACAAACTAAAAAAATAAAAATTAATTAATTAAAAAAAAAATAAAGTTAAAAATCCAGTGGGGGGAAAAAAAAAAAGAGACTTCAACATATAGGTGAAAACGTAAACGCACTCTAAAATATACTTACAATTGCCCCGCTGACACCTCTTTCACCTCTCGGACCTTTAGCACCAGGTCCTCCCTAAAATACATGGTAGGAGCACATTTTAGGGTGAACACAGGAAACCAGGAAGAAGCTGATACATAAAAATTGCTTTAAGAAGCAGCACATACTCCAGACAACCAATACTTCTACGGCTATTTATGAAATATGGAAGTAAATACTTTCTATATACAAATGTGTGGGAAAGGAGAATTTCAAAACATTCTTAAGGATTTCATTTTTATATTCTGATCTTTCCTTAATTGTTAGCAAATTTTGAAGCTGATTTGAAAATTTGAGGTTTACTAAAAAAAAAAAAAAGCATTACTTTAAATACAATATTTAAGCATTTCTAAGGAAAAAAAAATCTATTTTGGAATTATATGAGTGTATTCTTCAGGGAAAATAATATGCAATAAGAAGACTCAGAATCTCAGAACATGTAATTTAGTAACAGGAATTCAGAGACCTGTTCACTGAACAAAGAGGAAATAAACATGATACTGATATCCAACAACATTATCTTACAATTAAGAAAAACATTCCTGCTTCTCAAAAACATCGAAGTCACATCCAAGGTATAATTTTAGGATTATAAATATAAATCAGGTAAGTCACTATTAATTAAAGAAAATAAATGATGTTAATTCCAGATATATTTTCATTCCATATATAAGGAGCTGGTTTGTAATTAATGTAAAATCAATTTACATTATTTGTTAACAACCATGTATAGTAAAATCTGGTCTTCTGAGGCTCTTTAAGGTGTTTCTATGTTAATTAACCCATGTTCTTAAAAGAGGTCAATAAAGCTTAGCGGTACCACTGCCATTCTGCAAAACCAGCCGGTCACATGTAATTGATCAACAAGCTCTAACCCTGTACTCTTCAGTGTTGTGCATTGCATTTTATTGGTCTCCCCTCCCCGCATGGAAAGACCTGGTCAGTCTTCTCACTCAGCTTATTCCTAACCCCAACACTTTCACCCAGAGTTTATGATACCATCACATACATAATTATCCTCTCTATGCTATTCTATGATATGCTTGCTAATAACATACGCATATCCTAGGCTCTAAAGTTTTTTTTGGGTCAGCTTCTTAATCATGGCTCCATACCATAGGTACAAGAAGCTTTCAGGAGATGTAAGGAATTTTCAAAATCATGTAATTAAAGAGAGAAGCCCAAATCCATGTCTTGAAAAGCTCTTAATGCTAGCCCATATCATTCTTTCTCATGTGAGTAGAGAAATGTGTTCAAATGCTTTCAGATTTTCTTCTGGATTTACTGCAGTTCAGATCTCAAGATGAGCTGTAAAAATGGTCTGCAATTCATCTTGTTCTGTCCTACAACACACCAGCAGCTAGAAGCATTTTATGCGCAACACACTGACCAAAGGATGATTATGCCAAAGATTTAACTGGAAATACTAGAAGGACTATTTCAGTCTCCTTACTGCAGGGCCAGGGGGTCCCGGAGGTCCAACGCTGTCCTGTGTACATGTGCAAGCGTTTGGAAGAGCTGGGCATTTTGCTTCATCTCTCTGAAATTTGGAAAAGAATATTTATCTCTGAATTGAAAGTAAACATAGCCTCTTATCCGACACACCCACTTATCTTATACACACAAGGAAATCTATTTCCCAACTTAAAGGAATAATTTTTAATTATGATTACAAAGTCTTATACCCAATCTTGCGATGCCCCTTTATGTCTTTAAAAGTTTTGCTTTAGGAAATATCACGTAAGATATGTTTACAAAACCATCATCAGGATCCCTGGTAATTTAATCCAATTCTCTCTAGTCTGGTATTAGAGAAATGCTGAGTGTTTCAGATATGGATGCCCATTTCATTCAGAATAAAATTTAAAATCCCTTCCACAGCCTACAGGCCTTACACGGTCTGCAAAACAGCACCCCACCACCTTGCCCCCTCCACTGCCCCCCACCTCCCCTCTCCTTCACTCTGCCCCAGCCCGTCTCATCCACTTCTTGCTTCTCAGATGTTCAGGGCACCTTGTGGCCTTAGGGCCTTTACACTTTCTTTCTCCATTATCCACGTTGCTTGTCCCCTCACTTCGCTCAGGTCTCTGCTTAAATCTCACCTTATCCCTGAGGGCTGAGGGTACTCACCTGGCTACTTGTCCTTGTACCCTGGTTTGTTTTCTATGACTTTTCACTTGATAGCATAGTATACACCTATCTATTCACTTCTCCTCTTCCTCTGCCTTTACTAGAATACTCCTTTTCACTGCTCTAACTCCAGCACACAGGATAGTGCCTGGCTTACAACAGGTGTTCAGGAAGTATTTGTTGAGAAAAAAATGCACACCTATTTTGTGAGTGTGTGCCGCTCACTGTTTGCCTAGAACTTCAAATCATCTTCAGCATTCAACTTTGTAACCACCACCACCTATACAGATAATATGGGGGAAGGCCATCACTGGAGCATTTCTACTTAGACATCCAGAGAGGTGTGATGGCTGATCCTGTAAAGGATTTAATAAGCATTTATTGTAAAATGCTGGTATTTTACAAGCACTGGGAGGACTCTGCGTAAATGGGTTTATCAGACATGCTGACTAAAGCAGGACTTTTCTGACTATGCCTAACCACTTCGGCTGTTAGGGAGAGTTTCCAGATGCGGTCCTCTACATTCCTGACTTTTGAGGGAGGGGTCCCCAGCCTGAGCTGCGGTCCTTAATGAGCACGCACACCATGTGTGTCCCTGGCCCCATCCTGAGCATGCAGCTGCTGAGGGCTACTTCCTCTCCCAGGCCATCCTCACCACATCTCTTATTCCTTGAAGACTAATAAAACCATGACAAAAATCCATTCTGTTTCACTTACTCTGGAGGGAATATCACAGCATCTGTCTCTACTGGTCCACACCGGACTGCAGACAATATCAAAATTCTGGATTTGGAACTGTAAACAACCAACAGTAACATGAGCGAAAGATGCATAAAAAACATTTCATATTAACATTTCCACATTGTAACCTCTGCTAGCTTCTCATGCAGCCTCTCTAGAGGGTCCAGGCAATGAGAGCAATGTGATCCTCACCTAAGAACAAAAAAAACCTATGCCTCAGAGAAAGGGACAGTAAAGCAAAATGCATGTGTGATAATCCCACTTCTGATTCATTTCCTTGGCTAAAATGAAGTGTCTCGTTGAGGTTTTTTTTTTTTAAGAGAACATTGATTTCTTTATATCCTTAAAAATGATGAGTGCATTTAGTTCAGAATTTTAATTGAAGACTACACACATTTAAATCAACTTTTAAGAGTCTACCTCTGTAAAAAAAAAAAAAAAAAGTAACATTTTTAAAAATTCCTCACTTAGGAGAAGGCAATGGCACCCCACTCCAGTACTCTTGCCTGGAAAATCCCATGGATGGATGGAGGAGCCTGATGGGTCGCAGTCCATGGGGTCGCTAAGAGTCGGACACAACTTTCACTTCTCACTCTCGTGCATTTGAGAAGGAAATGGCAACCCACTCCAGTGTTCTTGCCTTGAGAATTCCAAGGACAGGGGAGCCTGGTGGGCTGCCGTTTATGGGGTCGCACAGAGTTGGACACGACTGAAGTGACTTAGCAAGTAGCAAGCAAGTATTCTTAAATTGATGCTCTGCTTCTTATAAATTCTTACCTAGGGCCTAACTAATAATTTAATGTTTACCTTCAGCTTAACTATTTCAATATACATATATTTTCTATCTTTCTACACTTAAAAAACAGAGTTCTTTGGAAAAAAAGAAAAGGTCACTTAGATATCGTCATTCTTTCGTTTATAAACTTGTTCTATTTAAATATTAAACCCAATATTCAATAAATGATTTTAATTACAATTATATTATTTGTACTAACTAATTGTTCCCTCATGGCTCTGAGGGTAAAGTATCTGCCTGCAACCTGGGAGACCTGGGTTCAATCCCTGGGTCAGGAAGATCCCCTGGAGAAGGAAATGGCAACGCACTCCAGTACTCTTGCCTGGAAAATTCCATGGACAGAGGAGCCTGGTAGGCTACAATCCATGAGGTCACAAAGAGTTGGACACGACTGAGCAACTTAACTTCAGCTTTACATGGTGAAAGCTAAGAGTGTTTGCAAGTTCAAGTTCTACACTGAGGGTTAAAATTTTCATTTCTGAATAGAGAAGAAAATTCTGTCCATGAAAGAAAGCGAAGCTCAATAAAAGCAATTTTAAAAAACAATAGAAGGGTTTCTCTGGTGGCTCAGCTGTAAAGAATCCGTCTGCCAATGCAGGAGACACAGTTCAATCCCTATCTGGGAAGATCCCACATTCCATGTAGCAACTAACCCCACACACCACAACTATTGAGCCTGTGCCCGAGAGCCTGGAAGTCACAACTCCTGAGCCCACGTGACGCAACTAGAGCAGCACACGCCCTGGAGCCCGTGCTCCACCGCAAGAGAAGCCGCGGCGACGAGAAGCCAAACGCCACAAGCGGAGAGTAGCCCCCATTTGTCACAACAAGGGAAATGCCTAACAGCAATGGAGGCCAAGCACAGCCAGAAATCAACAAGTACAATTATCCTGCAAAATAACATTGTTGCTTTCAGAACAATGTTATTATTATTCAGCATTTCTTATGAACTTAGCCTGGTGCAGTGAAAACCTCAGGTTTTAACAGTTTATTGCTAAATAGCATTGTAAAAGGGTTGGCAAGCCCCCTGCCCCTAACTTAAGCCAATGACAGTTGTGAGGCAGCTGGCCTGCCCCTCTGTGAGGGAGCGCAGCTCTGGAGTCCACAAATACAAAATGTCCTGAATGCACAAAGCTGTGTCAACAGTTCCTACTTTTGAAAAGCAAAATAATGAATTCGTTTACATTTCACTGATTCTCCTGGCAACCATCTGTGCGGTACTCTCCAGTTTGATTCAGCTTCAAGTCAACTACATGATGTTCCCTGGTGCCCTGACAGCTTAATTTGCTTCTAGCAGTAAAGCACATTATCATGTTTTGTCAGTAGCGTATTACCTCAGTGTGACTTCCAGTGTTTCAACCTAACCAAGATATAAAACAATTAAAAATATCATCGAAGGAAAAGAAAAAGTACCAATTACTTTGAAAAATGTCATTTCTATCTTCGCACAAGGTACCAAGAAAAATAAAACTGTGTTACTTACTGTGGCTGACTTCCTCTCCCCTTTAAGCAGTTTTCCAAGAATTTCATAACCATCAGTGGTGATATTTCCAGCTTCCTTGATATCCTTCTCTACAATCTCATAGCAGTCGATGTAAATCTTAACACTTTTCGGGGTCACTACGATAGAACCTAAAAAGATCATTCGTTTCCATTATAAAATATCTACCCAGAACCATATGGCTGACTTCTACATATATCAGATCACACATTAAAAAAATGTGTACTTAAGGCTATTTATGAAATTAAAAGACGTATGCTCCTTGGAAGAATAGCTATGACCAACCTAGACAGCTTATTAAAAAGCAGAGCTTTTTAGCACAGCTTATTAAAAAGCATTATTTTGCCAACAAAGGTCCATCTAGTCACGGCTATGGTTTTTCCAGTAGTCATGTATGGATATGAGAGTTGGACAATAAAGAGAGCTGAGCACCGAAGAACTGATGCTTTTGAACTGTGGTGTTGGAGAAGACTCTTGCAAGGCCCTTGGGCTGCAAGGAGATCCAACCAGTCCATCCTAAAGGAAATCAGTCCTGAATATTCATTGGAAGAACTGATGCTGAAGCTAAAACTCCAAGACTCTGGCCACTTGATGTGAAGAACTGACTCATTTGAAAAGATCCTGATGCTGGGAAAGGTGGAAGGAGAAGGGGATGACAGAGGATGAGATGGTTGGATGGCATCACTGATGGACATAAGCTGGAGTAAACTCTGGGAGCTGGTGATGGACAGGGAGGCCTGGCATGCTGCAGTCCATGGGGTCACAAAGAGTCAGACACAGCTGAGCAACTGAACTGAAAGCTATTCTCATTCCAAATCAAGAGCCTTGGACTAAAAAGTCAAGAACCAGGCTGCAGTGTCAATGCCATTAATTTAACAACATCAAATTAAATGAACCACTTAACCTCCTTGAGTCTCAGTTTCCTCCCACTATTATACATCAGTATAGTTTCTTATTTTCCCCTCTATGTATTCTTCCTGAGATGGCCAGAGATAATACAGTAGATGAGATGACTCTTTAAACTATAGAGAGCTTTAAAAAAAAATAAAAAATAAAGACTGACAGATACAGAGAACAAACTTGTGGCTACCTGTGGCAGGGCAAGGGGGCAAAATGGTAGGGGATTAAGAGGTACATAGCAGTGTGTATAAATAAGCTACAAATATATACTATACGAAGTGGGGAACATAGTCAATATTTTATAATAACTATTAAAAATAAATTATAGAAAGTGAACTATTACAAGTTAATAAATCATTAATAAATTGTTATACTCAGAACAAAGGAGCCTCAAATGTCTTCTAGTGATTTTGCTAAATTCAGTTTTTAATTTCTTAGTCCAGAATCCCTGCCAACTCATTGGAAAAGTCCCTGATGCTGAGAAAGATTGAGGGCAGAAGGAGAAGAGGGCATCAGAGATGGCTGGATGGCATCACCAACACGATGGATGTGAACTTGGGAAACTTCAGGAGATGATGAAGGGACAGGGAGGCCTGGCATGCTGCAGTCCATGGGGTTGCAAAGAGTCAGACATGACTGAGCAACTGAACAACAACAATCCAGTCCTTGCCAAAAAGATCTTATACACCATGTAGACATCTAACATAGGAAAGCGCTAGGTTGTATCTTTTATAGAGAATCAGCTCTGGAAATCAAATTTAAGATTCAATTTCCTCATAAGAAAACAAACTTATGTTGATTTATTGTTGCTGGATATTGAAGTTATTCAGAATCTTAAGAAATCTATTAGTACAGATAAATAATAAAACATCTATATTTCAATAATGTAAAGAATGGCTGCAGGCAATCTTTGGCTTTATAGTTATGCCCATAGTTTCTACTTATCAGAGCCCAAATACCCAAGTAAGCCCATGATGATTACTTTAAAAAGTTTGGCTCCAAGTTAAGGAACAGAAATTCCATTAAATGCTTTAGAGTAAATAAGCATAAGGACAGTCTCCAGAGATTTTTTTTTTTAAACAATAGATATTTTTTCCACATAGAATCACCACCAAAACATAAATTTAGTGCATCTATAGGTACTATAGGACTTCCCTGGTGGCTCAGAGGTTAAAGCGTCTGCCTCCAATGCAGGAGACCCGGGTTCGATCCCTGGGTCGGGAAGATCCCCTGGAGAAGGAAATGGCAACCCACTCCAGTATTCTTGCTTGAGAATCTTATGGACTGAGGAGCCTGGTGGGCTGCAGTCCATGGGGTCACAAAGAGTCGGACACGACTGAGTGACTTTACTTACTTACTTATAAGTACTATGAATTACATATTGCTTTTATTTAAAAGTGATATATGACTTACTAAAAATAATTTTAAATACCCCAGGGCAATCATCTAATACTGAATTCAAGATGAATACCATACCGACATTCCCAAGGTATTTATCATCTAGTAAGAACTGGGATTTCTTTGGAGGGAATGATGCTAAAGCTGAAACTCCAGTACTTTGGTCCCCTCATGCGAAGAGTTGACTCATTGGAAAAGAACCTGATGCTGGGAGGGATTGGGGGCAGGAGAAGAAGAGGTCGACAGAGGATGAGATGGCTGGATGGCATCACTGGCTCGATGGACGCGAGTCTGAGTGAACTCCGAGAGTCAGTGACGGACAGGGAGGCCTGGTGTGCTGCGATTCATGGGGTTGCAAAGAGTTGGACACGACTGAGCAACTGAACTGAACTGAACTGAAGAACTGAAACTTATTTATCAGATCTCATATGAACAATCTCAGAGGCTAACATTCAAAAGCTATTTGAAAAATCATAGTATGCAGAAAAACCATTTCAAAATCAAAGCTTTGAAGTTTTGAAACAAAATTATTCCAAATACACTTGTCACTCAATGTGAACCAAAAAGAAACACATGCTGAAAATATATTTTGCTACGATCTCTTCAGTGTGTTTTATCACATTTTAAACACATGCATAATTACATTTCAGATTGGCTCTTCATCTGGGCACCAGTATCCCAAGTAATTAGGGACTATTTCCCAACCGGGAAGCATGTTGGTCACAGACCAGCAGAACAAAGCAGGAACACTCTTGTCAACCCATCATCCTTCCCAAGGTCTGCCATTCCTTATTTTTCACCTATTCTACCTTTTTGTCTTATTACAAATTTCTCACTCGAATCTACATCATCTGTTACAATAAGATGGAGACATAGAACTTTTCAAAAGAATCCTCAGAAGCAGCAGTTGTCTGCCCTTCCCCACATAAGCTCTTTCAGGCTATCCCCCTCTCCCAAGAGCCTCCTGCATGTTATTTTCACTAACTTGCTGCTTCTCTCAGAGAACTACTTGTTCTTATCTCAAGGACTGAAGAACTTCAGTTCCCAAATTACATGGGAAATGAAAGCAGGGTGTTCCAAGTCCTTGGATCAGTAGCCAATAGAGACTGAATTTGGTACTTGAATGGATGCGATAAATGAGAGTAGGTTATAAGAATGGGGTGGAGGAAGGAAGGAGGGGGAAGAAAGCATAATGAAAAAGTAGAAGAGGAACTTAAAAAAATAGAAAGGCACTATGAAAAAAGAAGGCAGAGAATTTGAAAAGAAAAGACTTTATGAGAAAAAGAGAGACAAGGCATTACATAAAATCTAAGAACATAAATACCTCTCTATAAATAACCTCCTGGTGTTTCTCGAGTTGTGGCAGGTCCAAATTAAGATGAGAGGGTCAAAAAACAATTCTCTTGATATGCAATAATTAATGACTATCACTATAGATCTCTTCAAAAATACTGCCTTATTGTTGTCAAGTAAAATGAAACATTCAATGAAAGTTAGAAATTAAAAAATAATAGTTCCTAGCCTAGATGGGGGGAATAGTTTGGGGGAGAATGGATACATGTATACGTATGGCTGAGTCAGTTTGCTGTTCTCCTGAAATTATCACAACATTGTTAATCAGCTATACCCCAGTATAAAATAAAAAGCTTAAAAAGATAATAATAGTTCCTAAATGATTGTCAGGTGGTTAATAGCGGGCTGAGTTTCCAATATCTTCAGTGGGTATGGAAGAAAAATAAAATAGTCCTCTTTAGCAAGTTACTCAAATGTAAGTTTAATAGGCATATCAATAAGCCAAAAAAAGTTCATAAGAACTTCGCCATATTCAGCATCTATCATTGGACAAGAAGCAATTGAAGCTAGTAAAAATCTTGTCAAACTAGAATCTTCTTTCCCAGTAAGGCATTTATTTTCCTGACTTTACCAGTAAAGTCTGTAACTTGTTGAGCAAATATGCCTTTATACTCAGAGATCTCTGTTTATCCATCATTGGTTTTATTTGTTTATTTGTTTTGTTTTGTTTTTTGGGGTGGGGGGCCTTATCACAGTTGGAGAAGACTCTTGAGAATCCCTTGGACTGCAAGGAGATCCAACCAGTCCATTCTGAAGGAGATCAGCCCTGGGATTTCTTTGGAAGGAGTGATGCTAAAGCTGAAACTCCAGTACTTTGGCCACCTCATGCGAAGAGTTGACTCATTGGAAGAGACTGTGGTGCTGGGAGGGATTGGGGGCAGGAGGAGAAGGGGATGACAGAGGATGAGATGGCTGGAAGGCATCACGGACTCGATGGACATGAGTCTGGGTGAACTCCAGGAGTTGGTGATGGACAGGGAGGCCTGGCGTGCTGCGATTCATGGGGTCACAAAGAGTCGGACACAACTGAGCGACTGGACTGAACTGAACTATCACTGGTGTGCTCCTTGAGCTTCCCTGGTCGCTCTGTGGTAAAGAATCCACCTGCCAGTGCAGGAGACATGGATTCAATCCGTGTCAGGAAGCTCCCCTGGAGAAGGAAATGGCAATCCACTCCAGTATTCTTGCCTGGAAAATTCCACAGACAGAAGAGCCTGGCAGGCTACAGTCCACGGGGTCCCATAGAGTCAGACACAACTGAGTGACTAAACAACAGGAATACCCCCTTTGAGGCCTCTCCAAATCCCATGAGGAGAGTCCCTTGCTATCTTCACCAAGAATCTGATTCATGAATAAGAAAACATTCTGGGAAGAAACCAAGATTCTTAGGAAGAGAATCAGCAAGAAATTCAGCTAAATCTACCTAATTATAGGGAAGTTCTTCCATTTTCACTTGAGAAATCAGATTGAATTGGAAATATTTGTTTTCTACATATGGGGACTAACTTTCTGAGCCTCATACTGGGGAAATTTTAAAGCTTGTGCAGCAAATAGTCTTTCTCCTATTCATTTGATCCAATTGATGCAAAATTCCATTAAAAAGTCCACTCATAACCAAGATGTTCATTTCCGATTCTGCCAATGTCAGTACACTTATCTGTCAATTAATTGTCTGACAAGAAGTCTGTATTACCCTTGAATCCTAAAATTAAAAAATTAAGATCATCAAGAATAGATAATCCCCTAAGAATTTATCTTAGAAGTTTTCATAAAATGTTTCAGAGAAGTTGTAAATATGTCCATGCAGAAGTTAATCTCATAAAGTTATCTTAATTATGTTGGTAGATAGTGATAACTTTTAGACTGACATGTTTGTAACTTTTCAATAAATGAGCAAGCAGAAGCAGGTTACTATGCTCTATAAAATAAAAAATAATATCAACTAAATACAATCCACAAAAGTTAAGCTTTTGAAACAAAATTACACAAAGGTTCAAAATAAAAGGTAGAAAAATGGGCGTACAATATTGTATATACTACACAACTCATATTCTAAAAAGACATTTGCATTGAATATATATTGAAATGTTAACATAGTTAATCTCATTAACTAATAGATTAGTAGAAATATCATTTTTAATTTTCTTCTTTGAAAATTAATCAAATCCTCTGAAATAAGATATTGTTTTTAAAAGACATAGCTATGTTTCCACCAGTTTAACATACATTTTAATAAATAATAAGTTAGTTTAAGTTTGAAGTCCACATACTTCTTTTATAAATAACCAGATAATCTTATGTTTTTACCTTATGAAAACTTCCATAAAATAATGCCTTCACTTCATCTGTGTCAAATGTAACAGTCTGCACCTCACCTCTTGTATCCTTGTTAAAGAATGATAATGTCTTGCTAGAAGCTGTAATCAACACATAATTGTTATTAAATCAAATGCATGGAGATTCTATACTGAAAGTATTAATAATTAATTCTTGTTGAAGTGATCTCTAAAAAATTAATAATTCAGTTAAGATAAAATGTAATTCAAGTATTTACCAACATATTTTTTAAAAACTTTAAACATAAAAGCATAAAAACATATATATATATTCCTTGATGATACATATATATACATCCAGAAGGTTCTTAAAGAGAAGGAAAAACATAATCAAAAATATGCATGCATGGGCCCTAAGAGAAGATAAAAATCCTTACGATCTGCAATCACCCCAACTTGCGGTTTATAGTCTCTGTCTGTGATCTGCCAAATTGCAAAAGGGTCGCTGGGGGTTTCTGGGAGGAGTCTGAACAGTAATATAATGGTATATGAAGGAGGGAGTCCATTGGGATGTAGTTCTCTGTTGGATAAAGCAAAATTAATTAATTAACTAATTAGTAAGGATTTCTCATCAGAAATAGATGATAGTTAAAATTTTTGGACTAGAATCTTTTCATGACTAATATTAGAAGCCATTTATAATAATCCAATTATATTATAATAATCTTTTTAATAATACATTATTAAAAGGGGAAAAATTTAAGAATGAGACCTCAAAATAGCAAACACTAAAGACCCATTATGTAAGCAGTAATAGTTTATTTATAATCTGATAGATAAAGTCAAAAAGTCTGGGAAACTGCCAAATGGTCTTTCATCCTACAGTTAATAAATCATTTTTTCTAGATACATAGATGATTATAAAACTATATAATGATTTTAGAGTGATAAATATTGTATCTATGGATGTAATCTGAAGAGCATAAATCTCACTAAATATATTCAATTTCCAACATCAGGGATATGAGATCATAAGTAAGATGGCTCAAGGTTTCAATTTCTCCCTCCCTATACACTTCCAAAGTCTTCCCTTAAAATCAAATAAATCAAATAAGCTCTAGAAGGTCACACGTTCCCAGAAACAAAACCAATAATATATGTTACGGCCACATACATGTGCAAATGTTTAGTGTTGATAAGCGGATATGATTCAAGTTTCTTGGCTCTGAGGCTATTGAACATAAAATGTGGACCCATGGGTCCTTCTAGACTTGAGTCAATCATGGTTCTAAGGGAACCTCTGAAACAGAATTAATGGATTTTCGCCTGAGTCCATTGAAAAACATTTTCTTCAAAAGATAGGAAAAAGGCCTTGATAATAGGCCCATGGACAGAAAAGCAACTGCTCCACAGATCTGACAAAGGGCACAGAATGGCTCTTGGGGTTTGGAGCCTCAGTGTGCCACAGTGCCGGCACTTCTGGAATAAAACGCTGTCCTGTTTGTTTGTCTGTTTTTTTTGGTTTTTATTGGCATACACTTGATTTGCAATGTTGCACTTGCTTCTGCTGTAGAGCAAAGTGAATCAGTTATACAAATACATAGAGCCTCTCTTTTTTAGATTCTTTTCCCATCTGTACAGGGAGGGACCTCTACTCCATACTCTGTAATGCCCTCCTTCTTGAAGCATGTGTTCTGGGCAAGTTGACACAATGTCTTCTGTATGCTCAGAAACCATCTTCATGATGAAGTGAAGTGAGAGTTGCTCAGGCATATCTAACTCTTTGCCAACCCACAAACTATAGGCCGCCAGGCTCCTCTGTCCATGGAATCTTCTCAATATTCCACATTAAAAATAATATCATCTCTGTATAAAGTCATCAGTCATTTAGCCCATTTTTCTCCTTTTTCAGTTACTGAATGATTATGAAAAAATAAAGAAGTATTGAATTGCATTTTATGCCTCTTTCAGCCACAAGATCTGAATCTTAAGAGGACAGTGGGCTGTCTTATGTGAAAATGTAGGAATCGTAGCTTGAGGTGACAGAGTTAAACACTGGGTATTTAGGTTCACTGCAAAACCTAAAACTGCGAACTAGTGTGGTTAACCATAAAAGAGTTAGGACTCACAGTGTGGCCACACTACAACAATACAATCTGTGCTTCCTTACAAGAAATTAGCCTTGGTTTCAGTCTGAATTTTCCGTCAGCTTTCCCAGAGCATTTCAAATTTCAGGCATCACCATCTGACCCTGTCCTAAGTTTCTGAAAACTTTATTTCTTGGTGTTCTTTCCCCTCAGAAGGTGCCAAACACATATTTTGGTTATCAGAACCAGGTACAAACTTTCATCAAGTTAAATAACATCTAGAGCTGCCAACAGGTCCCCGGAGCACCAGCCAGTAAAAACTAACTGCCGCCTGTCAGATCACAGATCACAGACAGACTGCTGCGGTCTTTCACCTTCTGGAGTCAGAAACTCTAGGAAGAATGCCTGTTCCCATTCCACAATGATTCCATCCAGCCCTTCTGCACCCACAGAGAAACGTTCAAGAGAAGAAGGTGTCTCTCTGCTTAAATAATCTCCCTTAGAAGAAGCATAACTATAGTCCTAGCCTTAAATTCAAAGGGACCTAGTAATCCATCACGTGGCAGATACAGGATGAGATTCTCAGAGTAGCAGACTTGAGTACTAGTCTCCCACGTGACCTGATAAGAGACCCTTAACTCAGCTGTGGGGCTTCCCTGATGGCTCAGTGGTAAAGAATCTGTCTGCAATGCAGGAGATGAAGGAGACACGGGTTCAATTCTTGGGTCAGGAAAATCCCCTGGAGGAAGAACCCACTGCAGTATTCATGCCAGGAGAATGCCAAGGACAGAGGAGCCTGGGGGCTACAGTCCATGGGGTCGCAAAGAGTTGGACACAACTGAGCAACTGAACATACACACCACACACACACACACATACACACACACAACTCAATTGTACTTAAGGAAACCAAATCAGGTTATCCATACGACTTTTCCGACAATTCTAAAATACCAGAGTGCTAAGAAGTCAGCAAAGATTCTAACAATCTCAAAAAATCTTCTGGCCCATGGTAAGAAAGAGACCCTCCTGTTGTCAGACTCACACTGTAGGCTGGTTCACAAAGGCGTTCTTCTGAAGCCTGTATGACGAGTAGCTGGGGAAAGAGCCTGACTCCAGGGAGACTCCTTGCACAGAAGCAAAATTCTTTTCTGTCAGATTGTATGCTTCAAGCATCTTAAAACCTTCACATCAGAACAGAAAATATTGAAATGAGGTTATTTGAATTATCTTATTGCTTAAATCCTGAAATAAATTAGCCCAAGAGTATGAACGCTTACCTGGTGAGGTGTAGCCGTCCAAGTAAATGAGGGACAACCTGCAACATACAGCATTGTTTAAGTACAATTCACCAAGGAATACTAACATTACACATGCACAGAAAGCACCTGCATAAGTACAGCAAGAAACAAAACTGTTCATTATTTACGGAACATAACAATCGAACCTTTTCTAAGTGGTTTTGTGTAGATTTTCAACTTGTAGAAATTACACTATTGAGCAGTGTAACCATGTTTTCTGGACAGTCTCCAGTCCACCTGGAATTTTACAATGTTCTTAAGAATGGTAAGAAAGAATTAAAGGGGGAAATTTATATATTTTTTTCAATGGATTAAAGAACTTCTTGCCCAGGAACTTTAAATTTGTACAAGGGCAGGAGGAATTTGTTGCCAGCCAATCCTCTTCTTGGCCAAACCCTGGAGGCTCGTGGTCATCACTGAACCATCCAGGGGCAGGTGTGCAGGGGGTCTCAACCTAGGGCCCAGAGCTGGGACAGGGAAGGCTGTATGCAAGACGCCCTGGAATGGATGGAGCAGCTGCTGCTCACTGCTCACTTTCACTCATGCAGCTCCATTCTGAGCTTCAGTGTTAATTTTTACAATAAGCCATTAACATTTGTTTACTTCCGCTGCCTCTAACCAGAGTTCTGAGATTCTAATGTAATGTTTAATAGGGAAAAAAGCAACACTTAAAAAGCACAGCTCTGCCTGGGATTAGGGGTTTAGATGAGCCACTCAACTATCTCCTTAATCTAATACTCCAAAAATCAGAGTTCATGAATGGGGAGGAGGACAAATGGATTTAAATCTTTTGTCCTTCACTGTATCTTAAAAGTTAAACTGGAGGTCTCGGTATACCATGAATATACCCAAAGAAACAAATGAGAACCAAGCACATTTCTATGGGGCACACTCGCATAAAGCTGTTTTTTCATGGCTCTCTTGAAGCACAGATGTTGACAGAACAAATACCAATTGATTACTAACAGGGAAAACCTTCACCTCACAGAAATGCTTCTATAAATGCATTTCTAAGTTGAAGATTCATTTTCTAAATGTCACAGGCATTGAGATGGTGGGAAAAGGATATATACAAACATTTTATTTCCATACAAGGAATATTGCATCTTCAAGACTAAAAATGGACCTCTGACAAACTCACAGTTAGCATGATCTCAGTAGGAACAGTGATTCATCAGGTTCTCAAGTGGTTTCCCAGGATCTATTTATGCACAGACTTGATCTTGGTTAGGATAAGGAATGGTCTACTCAGTAGTTATTTTTCAAAACAAGTGAGACTACGGATCTATATGGACCATGACTTACTTGAAGTGGCAGTTTCACACACAAATGTGATGAGGTTGTCCTCTATCTTCTCAAAAGATTCAAAGTCATCCACAATGAACACGTGCCGTTCGCTTGGTTTGCTAGCTATGTTGGCAAGTTCATTGTAGTCGACGTCAGCCACACCAACTACAAAGACACTGAACCCTGCAGAGCAATGTTTATAGAATTACACAAACTTCTGTCTATCTTTTATTGTCTAAACAATTCAAAATAAAATCTTATCAGAAATGATGCCAAACTTTCTCAGCTTATGCATCAAGTTCTTTCAATTGACATAAAGTCTCCTTAATTAATATATACTTTTTCCTATTTTTTGGCTTATAAAATTCAGTTAATTACATTTCCTAAAATAAAAGCTTAACAGTTAAAAGGTGAACATTTTAATAACAAAATGACTTAATTAATTGGATTTCCTAAAATAAAATCTTAACAATTAAAAGGTGAACATTTTAATAACAAAATGGCTTAATGTAGCACTCATTTTCTTCCACACATCCTAAAATGCCCATTAATTCTGCAGACGTCTTAGGCAACATTAGCATTTTAAGCCGATTTAACTCAGAAACCAATAGGCCCATTTTAAACTGAATTCCTGAAACTAATTTACTCAATAAACTCAAACTCAAAGTCAGCACTTTGACCACTTTCAAAATGAAATCTACAACTGCCGCTGGCAATAAACTTTCATTTATTTAGGCTAACACAAATAAACAAAGTTTTCACTCTAAAGTTTAATTCGACAGCAGGAAAAATAGGCTATATAAAGAACTGGTTACATAATTAGCTAGAAACAAGATAACTTGAGGAGCAATCATTCATCACCCCAAAGTTAAATCAGCAAGGAGCCCAACACATGAAGAAATCTGTTCAAAGTGCCTAACCACAATGGAAATAATTTATAAAAACATCAGTGCATAGAATGATCTCTATTGTAAGAAGACAGTATGACTTAGTACTAATCATGATTCTGCTGCTGCTGCTAAGTCGCTTCAGTCGTGTCCGACTCTGTGCGACCCCATAGACGGAAGCCCACCAGGCTCCCCCGTCCCTGGGATTCTCCAGGCAAGAAAGCTGGAGTGGGTTGCCATTTCCTTCTCCAAGGCATAAAAGTGAAAAGTGAAAGGGAAGTCGCTTAGTCGTGTCAGACTCTTAGCGACCCCATGGACTACAGCCTACCAGGCTCCTCCATCCATGGGATTTTCCAGGCAAGAGTACTGGAGTGGGGTGCCACTGCCTTCTCCGAATCATGACTCAGACTTTTAGCCAAAGATCCATACATGTGCAGATGACAAACTCCATATAATGAAGTACTTTACAATTTAGACCACAGTAAATCATGCATAGCATAGAATTCTCTCTAAAATATGTCCACCTTGGACGCTGTCTGAAGGAGTGAGGTTGTTAATGCAAGTACTATAAAGATCTAGTTTCATCTCTAATCATCTGACATAACTAATCTGAAGGGCAGTGTAACATCCTTGCTACAGGCTTTCAGAATGTTTGATTGCCAGGATCTACGCCAGTGGCGTCTCCCCAGATGCCTCTCCGCTCCTTTGCAGTAAACCTTCCAGCAATCTGCTTGGGGCATGAGTCTACCAGGTCATGCTAAGCCGGTGTCCCTCCTTAGAGTGGGCTGAACCAGCATCAAGATTCACTTCTGCTGCAGCAGGAAGCCTGGTGAGGATCATCGCATCACTGCTGTCTGTGGCTTTCCAACCGCTACGGGGGACAGACCAGGAGGCATGCATGTCTACACAAGAATACACCATGTCGTTGCTGAGCAATTATCCAGCTGTTCCATGGCTAAATGTAAACTGACATTAGAAGGGTGTCGAGGAGGATAGACTCAAAGAGAAACAATAAAGTAAAATCCATAATTTTGGTCTTTTGCAAGCATTTCCGGATGTTTGAAACTGTAAATGAGAGCAATCCCTGGGCATCAAATATCTGCCTGTGTTTACCTGACTGCTGGATGACCAAAGCCGCCTTCTTGACCTCATCCTGTGACCGACCATCCGTGACCACAACCAGCACCTTGGGGACATTCTTCCTCATGCCGCTCTCCCAGGTCAACACCTTCTCCTTGATAAAGGTCAGAGCCTTGCCTGCAGAATGTGGCATGGAACATGTTCGTGTTTTATCAATGAAAACTATCCAAATGCCCTTAGTCACACCAAATGGATAAGAATTTGAATGTTAGAGTTATACTCAGCCCATCAGTCCAAAGGCTTTGGAGAGCGAAAGTCTAAGTACATGCTGATGAACGGTACCTGTTCTCGTGTTTCCTCCTCTGTACCGAATGTTCTGGAGGGCCCCCAGGGCCAGGGCCTTGTCGTTGTATGTGTTCAGCTTAAACTCAGACTTGACCTCGTCACTGTACTGCACAAATGAGACCTGAAGAGGAAGGCAGTTGGTGGTGAGGCTAAGTCTGCTCTTTCTATGTTTCAATTTTCAAATGATTCCTCTAGTTGTAGCATGGGAAAGAGAAGTCTATTAGACCTGATGAAATATTATAAACACTTTATAGCTAATATTATAACACTGACTACCATTGTCTCACTAAATTCTCGAATTTCTGATCTTCATGAAAGCATCAGTAATTGATAACTGATAAAGTACATGCACTGTATTTATTGCCCAGGATGTAAGAAGGGATGCGTGAAGTTAGAGAGCAGTGAGGTCCCAGGATTAGAAATGAGAACATACCATCTTGAGCTCAAATGTTGGCTAAGCAATTGTTTCTCATTTCTGCTGACTACATCTATTCTTCATGTAACATAAAAATGGCACATGTGTGACAATAATCATCACTTATCACAAACTCAGTGGTGGTGTGATTTAGTAGAAAGATTATAGGCTTTATACACAGGATCAATGGGATCAAAACTGCTGATTAATAGCTTTGTGACATTGGGCAAATTCCCAACATTTCTGGGTCTTCGTTTTTTTATCAGCAAAATGGAAATAATTATACTTACTCTCTACAGTCATTTTAAGGAAGAAGGATCATATATACTAAGTAGCTGGCACATGGAAGCTAATAAAACATGGTAGCTTTTTTATTCTTATATTTTATCAGAAATATTAATTTCTAAAAGGATTTTTTAAATGGCTTAGTTGCTGACACATTAAATTAAGAACATAACTAGCCTGACATTTTACTCATCTTGGGTTGGAATAACATCCACAGGATTATTTGGGGATTTGAAATTTAATATATTCCATAAAACATTATTCCATAAAAGAAGACCTGATTTGTTTGCAGAATTATTTGTGCTTTATGTCAAAAGCTCTTATTTTCATAACATCTCTAAGATGTCACAATGAAGAGGTACAAACAGCCAAAATAAAGACGAAAACTCACCAAAAGAAATGTGGAAAGAAAGAACAAAATTCCAAAAAAATAATAAAACAATACTGTCTCTTGCCTTTAGGAGTCAATGATCTAGACAGAAGTGAAATACACAAATAATGACAATATAAAGTGGTATGGGCCACAACAGCAATACAAACAGAACCCTTCAGGAGTCTGGAACGCCTAAAACTATCCAGGAAACTTCTCCAGTAAGGGTGGAATTGAAGTGGGTCTTCAAGGTTGCAGAATCTGAATTATAAGTAACAGAGCCACTGGCCCTGAGTGTCATGACAGAGGGGACAATAGGGTTCTACACCCCACCAGTCAGTAATCATCCCTGGATCTTCTGAGTTAACAGGGTAGGACAGTTACAATGCATTTAACTTCCAGAATACAAAGTGATCTTTTGTGAAAACAGATCCTTGTCAGAAGTTTTAAGAGCAAGTTAAGAGTTAGAATTCCCTAAATTCTTCGACAAGAACATCATCTAGCCAAAAGAATACCTAGAGGAATACTTACTTTTTCTATTCATTTTATCATTTACACCCAAGCCCTTCCCAAAAGTATATGTGTAAAGAAAATAGAAAATAAAGTAAAAATGGAGTTTTTACTGAAAAGTCTTTGTACTTAAGAAGTCTGGAGGAAATGGCAAGACATTACAGATGAATAACCTTTGAAATGACACCCACCTGAATTCCAGCAGGACTGATTTCATCAAAGCCTCCCACGGTATTGAAAATGAATTTTACAACTTTGTTAAAATTATCATCCCCAATACTCCAGGAAGCATCAGTCAGGAATACAATATCTGCTTTGGCCCCTTTGCACACTGGGGGAGAAAACACAAAAGAAGCCCAAAGTCTCATAAATTCTTTCATTCAAGTGAAGTTACAAAACTGAGAAATGTAGTCTAACAACACTGTCTACTCTTCTGTGGTTCCAGCAGCAACAGCATCATGTGGGAACTTGATAGGAACGGAGTCCTGGGCCCCACCCCAGACTTCCTGAATCAGAATCAGCAGCAACAAAGTGCCAGATAATTCGAGTGCACAGCAAAGTTTGAGAGGTGCTCTCAATCTCTGCTCTGGAATTACTCCATCTGCTCACATTCACTCTGGAAACACATGCTCCCTCCATATAGAATTCTTCAAGAAGCTTCAAACAATAAATGTGGAGGAAATCAAATTAAAAACAATTATTCACAGAACTTGAGTCATCAGTGGTTTGGAGATCCTATACATAATCATTAAAGACTTGATGCAGATAAGGTGTCTTTTAAATTTTAAATTAAGCCACTAGAATCATATGGAAGGAGGAAAGGGGAGGAATAAAATAAACATCTTTAAATCATCAGACTTGAAGGCTTAAAAAAATTCCAAAAATAAGAATTTAACAACATTTTAGTGACAAAAACTTAAATGTGCAGAATATTTAACACCAAGAATGAGTCCTAATGTAAATTGGACTTTGGATGATAATGATGTGCCAATTTAGGTTCACAGGATGTGAACATCCCACTAACAGCAGGGGGATGTTGAGAGTTGGGGGAGGTTTGGATGGGAGGAGGCGGGGCATGTCTGGGACCTACGTGTACTTTCAGTTCAAATTTGCTGTGAACCTAAAACTGCTCTAAAATTTAACTGCTCTAAAATAAAGTGTAATGTCTGTTAAGACCTTAAAATGTCTTTAAGTCAAAATTATTTACTGAATTCTTTTCAAAAGTTTAATTTAAAGAAACTCATTACTATTTTATCCTATAATATTACACTTTTAATTTTACTCTTTAATAGACTTGATAAAATCATAAGATAAAATCATATCAAAAAGGCTAAGATAAAATCATAGCCTTCTAAGTCTTCCAAGATAAAAACAAAAAAACCTTTAAAGTCTGAAATGCTTTCAGTTAAATGCTGGAAACAGAACATAGGAAAAGAATAAACCAGTAGTTAATTTGTTATTCAGTAGCTTAGTCGTGTCCGACTCTGCAGCCCCACAGTCTGCAGCATGCCAGCTTCCCTGTCCCTCACTACCTACCAGAGCTTGCTCAAACTCATGTCCGTGACTCATCCAACCATCTCATCCTCTGTCACCTGAAACTTAATTTGATGAAATGCTGAGCATTGTCCCAAGTTACAGAGAAACCAGTAGGAATAGCTCAGGATATGTCTTGTTACCAGTTCTCTGCAAGTGACAGTTATGTCTCCAGCTTTGGTGAATGGAAATTTTTCAGCTTTGTGTAATCCAGGGCCTCTCAGGTCAGAAGCCAGGAATTCCAATATCAAAGGCCACAGGAGCTACATTGCAGATTTAGCCCCAAAGTTTCCCAGTTCTTGTTGATGCCAACAGCCAGAAGAAAGAAATGCCCACCATGTGACTATGGATTATATAAGGCATCACTAGACGTTCATCTGCAAAACTGAGGAAACAGAGTTCCACTGAAGAGCTGCAGTGGTTTAGGGATGATTTTAGTCACACTAAAATGTTCTGGAGCAGGGGAAGAGCGAATGACTGGTCATCTCTGCCTTTGATCTAAAAACGCTTCGGCAGGAATAATAAATCAGAAATGTCCTATGTCAACTGTAAATGAGGTACAGGGTGCATAAGTAAAAAGGATCTCAGTCCCCACCAGCAGAATGCATCGACTGATAGTATCACTTACCTTCCCGGGCTGGTGGAATTGTAGGAGGAGGGGGCGGTGTGGGTGGCTCTGTCGGGGCTTCTGTTGGTTTTAAGGCTAGAATTTAAAACAATAATTAGAAAACCACAACAAGTGCATATTTCACATCACAGAAAGGAAATCTTAAGAGCCATTTAAGCCCTCGACAACAAATTAAGTCTCCCTGGCACTGGTGCTGGGAATTCTATTTCATCCAAATTTGGTACCATTGGCAGATACTCAGTATTGACTGCAGCAGGAACTGAAGCCCAGAATCAGAGGGAGAATGGGCAAAGGTCATTAATGCAACACATATTCACCCTCTCACTGTCTGCCAGAGCCAGCTCCCTCTTTGAGGTCTTTTCCCTTATTATACCAAGCCTAACAGGGGCAGCACAGGATTGCTGCAGATAAAGGTGTTGAGCCGGCCACAGACCCCACCTCAAGGACCTGCCATCACTTCACTATTGCTGTTTGCAAGGAGAAGTGGTCACGCAGGAGTCACTTCAGCCTCCCACACCCAGAGCATCCTATTCTGAAGCCTTACGGAGACTCCCCAAGCACTTACTAGTACGTTCTTTGACCGAGACACCTGGTCCCTCAAGATTTGGTGTCTGCACAAAGACTGTGACTCCATAATCAGTTTCTGGTGACAGGTCAGTGAAGCAGTGACTGGTTTCTGATCCACGCACTGTGATTTCCTGTCCTCTGCTTCCTGGTTAGGACAACACCAGCATTGTCAATAGTTATATTTAAAGGCATATTGATGCAGCATTTTTTGTAATAATCAAAATGACATCTTTACTAAAGTTTAAAATGTGACTACTATGCGCTCCAGGTATTTTTTTTTTTTTTTGCACACGTACCATCTGCGGGGCTTAGTTTTAGTCTGTAGGATGTGGCTGCTCGGTGAGCCAACCATCTGACACAGAATGTATCCCACCCGACTTGGTAAGTTTTCAGATCCGTCACATTCAAATATACTATAAAAAAAAGAGGGGCAGGAAGAAATAGACTTACTTCCTAAACAAAGACAAAAAGCAAACTTTTAATCCTAGCACATTTTTAAAACTTTCATTGTGGCTGAAAAATGTAATGCCTAAAGTCTCACATTGTTCACATTGTTTCCTTATTAAGAAATATACATGAAACAAACATGAGAATACGGTACAATCAAAATGGATCTCCCTTTTTATCACTCATTTTCAAGAGAAGCAAATTCCACATTCAGGCATAACTCTGAGATACGGCAGGTTCAGTTCCAGACACCAGAATAAAGCAAATATTGGTTCAGTAAACAAGTGACATGAATATTTTGACTTTCCAGAGCATACAAAAGTTATGTTTACGCTATACCATATCATATTAAGTGTGAAGTAGCTTTTTGTATGGAGAAGGCAATGGCGACCCACTCCAGTACTCTTGCCTGGAAAATCTCATGGATGGAGGAGCCTGGTGGGCTGCAGTCCATGGGGTCACTGAGTTGGACACGACTGAGCAACTTCCCTTTCACTTTTCACTTTCATGCACTGGAGAAGGAAATGGCAACGCACTCCAGTGTTCTTGCCTGAACAATCCCAGGGACAGGGGAGCCTGGTGGGCTGCCGTCTATGGGGTTGTGCAGAGTCAGAAACGACTGAAGCGACTCACCAGCAACAGCTTTTTGTATAAAAAAAAGTAATGTTCATACCTTCATTAAAAATACTTGATTGCTAAAAATGTTAACCATCATCTGAGCCTTCAGCCAATTGTAATCTTTTTGCAATAGTAACACCAAAGATCACTGATCTCAGATCACCATAACAAACATAATAATAAAGAAAAAGGTTGAAATAGTTCAAGAACTACCAAATGTGACACAGAGACATGAATGAGCAAATGCTGATGGAAAAATGGCACCAGTAGACTTGCTCCATGCCAGGTTGCCACAAAACTTCAATTTATAGAAAATGCAGCATCTGCAAAGTACAATAAAGCCAAGTGCAATAAAACGAGATCTGTCTGTAGCCCCTCTCAACACAATGAATGTCCAAGATCTCATGAAAAATAATGAGAATTTTTTCTGAAATTCTATCTGCTGAGTTCTTAAATAGTCATTGAAGCATTTGATGATAACAAAATCTATCTGTGGGCTGAATCAGCAATCATGACATTTACATGAAAACTTTCAACTGTGCATGTGTTTACTCAGTCACTCAGTCGTGACTTTCCTCTGTCCACGGAATTTTCCAGGCAAGGATACTGCAATGGGTTGCCTTTTCCTACTCCAGGGGATCTTCCCAACCCAGGGACTGAACTGCGTCTCTTCCATCTCCTGCATTGCCAGGTGAATTCTTTACCACTGAACCACCTGGGAAGTCCATGTTTAACATCAAATGTCAGGAAAAACCACACAGTTCTCAACTCTATGATCTTACATATTATTCATGGATGAAATAATAATTCCAAAATTTTTATCTTTCAAATTTTTAAATGTATTTTATATGAAATAAACATAACACACCCATTTTGTAATTTTGATTATATGGCCTAAGTATTTGTTTAGCTGGACACAAAAGGGTTACCTACTCAAGGCTGAGGAAACATGCATATGTTAAGAAAGAAAATTAAAACAGACTGGGCTGATCATTTATACTACACTTTCTCTTACAACCACAAAAAGCTACGTGACTCACATGTAGTGCCTTGGTCGGTCAGAGGAATACTCAGTCCAGAATCATACTGAGCATAGACATTCACGTCGTAGGTGGTGCTGGGGTTGAGATTGTGTAATGTGTACGACGTCACTTCTCCAACAAAGACTTCCATGGGCTCATTGGAACCTTTTATTACAATCACAAAAATACAGAGAAATATGTTATCCCTACTCTCAATTTTTTCTTAAAATCAAATGCTTAAATGATAGTATGAACACTACTGATTTCATAGCCCTTATGCACTTGCTCCTTGTAATACATGCTACTTTATATGGTGAATACAAAACTGTAGGCAGACACAATCCTTTTCTTGTTGCGCAATACCTAGCATATGTGCTAATGAATGCAGCATGTGTGCTAATGAATACAGCATGTGTGCAATTAATGTTCCTTTAAAGAATAAATCATCACACAGTCAACTACTCTAGACTCTCAAGCTTCTTCTCTGGTCTCATTTTGCCAGCATAGTACTCTGTACACACTAGGTACTCAATTAACATTTTTCTGTTGTAGCGATGATTTAAAAACATCTGTCTTGCATCCCATTCCTCCACTTTGAAGTTCTCTCTTTGTTTCTTGCACAGCTCACATATCCTGACACTTGCCTTCTCTCCTTTTCCTTTTTCTGGTTCACACCCTTCCTGGGTACATGGAAGATACCTCAGCAAATTTAGCACAAAGAGTATATTTCTTCCATTTTGCTAAACATATAGAAGAACATGGAAACAAAGATGGCAAATAATTTAATACAGAGGACATCCATGTAGGTGAAAGTGTCAGTGGGAAGTTGAAAAGCAAGCCTGTTGTGCATAAAATCCACATGCCCCAAATAGAATAATATCTTGACATAATGGGAAAAATACAGAAATACAGTTTATATTAATTAAGTACCCATTATTTCACAAGCATAATAACATATAGGTTGTCTGAACACAATTTCAATCTGTGGAATTTTATGAACCAGATCAGATATCTTAGTCATGCAAATTAATGGGAGTAACATCTAAACCCATAGTAACAATGATACTTTAAATCACTGGCTTAAATACTATTTCCAGAAATGTTACCTTTGGTAGGAGAGAACTTGATGTGATAACTGAACTATCAGGAGAATCTAATCATGGAGGGTGCAATTAAAAACACCCTCTAATGCATTTCTAAGATAACAACGGTGTTTCCTTACCCACTGGCTTATACACAATTTTATATCCAAGAACAGAGAGGGTGAAGGATCCCAGGACACCCTGAATCTGGTATACCATTCATCAGAGATGTGTATGTTCTGAGGAGGAAGCAATCCCACTGAAAACGAATATTGGCACACATTATTGACCTCTTATTGACAAACAGGGCTAACAAACATTAAGCATAGAACTTAATGAGTATTGGCTATAAATATTGGCAATGCAGCCCCATGAGATCATATCAATAATATCTCATAATGTTCTGATTCAAAAACAATTAATAAGCACTGAAATGTTCAACAGGAAGCTTGGAAATTTTTCAAATTCAGACAGCAAATCAAACAGATTCAGGAAGTGGTGATTTCCAGAACCAGTATTTTATATGATGCAGACTCATAGAGACTAAAATATATCTCATACCAGTTTTTTAATGTTATAGATCAAAGATTGTTAAGCAAAAAAAAAATGCAATTTTGAGACTATCTAGCCCAACCATCTGGAGAAGGCAATGGCACCCCACTCCAGTACTCTTGCCTGGAAAATCCCATGGATGGAGGAGCCTGGTAGGCTGCAGTCCATGGGGTCCCAAAGAGTCAGACACAACTGAGCGACTTCCCTTTCACTTTTCACTTTCATGCACTGGAGAAGGAAATGGCAACCCACTCCAGTGTTCTTGCCTGGAGAATCCCAGGGATGGCAGAGCCTGGTGGGCTGCCGTCTACGGGGTCACACAGAGTCAGACACGACTGAAGTGACTTAGCAGCAGCAGCAGCAGCAGCCCAACCATCTTATCACAAAAATAAACTACGGTTCATCCAAGATTACACAGCTAGCTAATGACTAAAACAAGGTTCTTTCCCAACACTGTTATAACCTCTACCAGCAAGACCTAGAGAAAATCCTCGGGCTTCCAGAGTTCAGGCTAACTCCATTCCCAGTAAGAGCAATGCTGTGAAATAGCATGATAGTCAGCCACTGAGTTATTATTCATAGCATTACACACATAAGGATTTCAACTTAAAAAACTGTTTTAATAACAGAAACCAGAAGTGGCTTTGCCCTTCCTAGAAAACTCAAGATCTAGGAGAGATTTTTCATGTTCTGTGATGAAGCACAAAATTCTAAAATATGGCATTTCCTCCAGAAAAGTATCTAAATATATTCTGAAACCTCAGAGGGGGAGTGAAAACGGGAAATTGCTCAATTAAAATTATCTTGAGTCGCTAAACGGAGTCTCTGTTGACTCAGTTCTGTAGACGACAAGTGTCACGAAATACAACTTCTTGGCCTCCAGAGACTGAGCTGAAACACTGGTCCTGCTTTTCTCTCGGGAGCTTTCAAATGTTTCCTCTCCCAAATCCTGTAATGTTGTCAAGATTGTTTAAGCAGAGGAAGAGTCTGGGCAGTTAAGCATAGCAAGGACCCTGAAATCATGTTACTTAAGGGGATTTTTGCTGAATGAAGTGGAAAAAAAAAGTCTTAGCAGTGTTGCCCAGTTAACAGAACCCAGCAGACTGATGGCCAGCCTGCCTCCAAGCTCAGCCAGAGACTCTCAGCTTTGGCTACGCACTAGAACTTCAGCAGGTCCAGGCCACATCTAGACCGACTAGGTCAGTGTCTCTGTGGGTGGTACCAAGGCGTAAGCCTTTCTAAGGGTCCTCAGGTGATTCGAGCTACCGAACTGGAGAACTTGTGATCTAAATCATAAGAAACTGCCACCCGTGTGGGCTAGAAAAGACAACTGAACCCTGGTAATTCTTCGTAAATGACTTAGGGTTATAAAGAAAGTTGAGCGCTGAAGAAATGATGTTTTTGAACTGTGGTGTTGAAGACTCTTAAGAGTCCCTTGGACTGCAAGGAAATCCAACTAGTCCATCCTAAAGGAAATCAGTCCTGAATATTCATTGGAAGGACTGATGCTGAAGCTGAAACTCCAATACTTTGGTCACCAGATGTGAAGAGCTGACTCATTGGAAAAGACCCTGATGCTGGGAAAGGTAGAAGGCAGGAGGACAAAGGGATAACAGAGGATGAGATGGCTGGATGACATCACTGACCCAATGGACATGAGTTTGAGTAACTCTGGGAGCTGGTGATGGACAGGGAAGCCTGACGTGCTGCCGTCCATGGGGTCACAATAGTCGGACATGACTGAGCAACTGAACTGAACTGAAAACTGGTCACAATAGAAAAAAATATTTTTTTAAAAAAAACCTAACTTCGAAAAGGCAGAAGATGACTACTAATCATCTTGCTCTTTATGACAAATTCAATGGTGACACGGTATTTTTTGCTGACACTTAATTGATTAACAGACACAGCATAACTGATAACACACAAACTAAAATATTATTCAGTGACTGGCAGTGGCTTTCCAAAGGATAAAGCTGTCTCAGGCAAAGAAAAGTATGCGGGCTTGGGTCTCATTTTCGTTTTTCTAGTGGACCTTTAAAAAGTTAAAAACATTCTGTTGTCATATCATTTTGACAAAATGCAATATATGATACAAATGTTGATGCGGTATTAATATAGTATCTGAGATGCAGCTACTCAAACACTACCAAGTTTAAAGATTATGAAAGGTAGAGGACATTTACCAGTTCTTCCATTTCCAGTCAAATGGGCACCATCTCCATCTTCATAAACAGGAATAACAGTAATTTTATACGGGGTATCAGGCTGCAGGGGCTGGAGAATTACGTTGTTTCTTCTGCCTGGGACGGTGGTCTGCAGGGGAAGTTAAATTATGAAGTTATTACCAGCTAGAGGATTTTCAGATCAACATGTATTCCCATAAACAGCAATGTTTTCTTCCTGGTTCCCTCTTGTTGTATAGTGTTCACGGTGCGGCAACCTGTCTTCCCTATCGCCGAACAGCAAGGGGAATGGTTTAAGAGTCAGGTACATCTCAGCTCAAATACTACATCAGCCACGTCCCTGTCCTGTGGCTCAGCCTCCCGGAAGGAAGGGAGCCTTGAGAGCGAAAGGCAGCACCTCGCACACACGTGGCCAAGCATCGCTGTGCCCCCCTCCTTCCACACTCGTCTCTCTGTGTCGGTTTTATGGTGCTCCTTCCACACACATCACCTGAAGCCCAACCTGGCCAGGTGTGACCCCCGCTATGGGAGCGCACCAGAGCAAAAGCAGACTCAGCTTCTGTCCTCAAGGGGATCAGTTTGTCTGATATTAACTAGGGGCAAAAGAGGAAATGGAAGATGCACTCAACTGCCCCCATGAGGAGGAAATGAACAAGACAGAGCTCTCAGTCTCTCTTCCAACCCTATGCTCTGCTTCTATAAACAACAGGGATCACTTAAAACAGTGAATTCCAGCATGGTGTCCTCTAAATCCAAATGGTGAAGTCGGGGGAAATTACATTTTTAGTGTCTTCAGAGAAAGACAGGAAATTGCATGCTTGTCAGCGGCAAAGCTGAATAAACACGAAAGCATGAGCCTCTCTGCTTTAGCAAACTAAGTGTGGTAATACTGCTTATCTCATCTTGAGCAGAAACTTAAAGACAGTTATGTGACTTTCTGATTAATAAAAATAGGGGCTTGAATTCGAGGTTAATATTTCAAGTTCAAGTAGATAACAAACGTTACAACACGGGGATCATGAAGGAAGAACTATCAAAGACAATTGCTGTTTTTCAGTCACTAAGCCATGTCCAACTCTTTGCTACCCCAAGGACTGCAGCATGCCAGGCTTCCCTGTCCTTCACCATCTCCCGGAGTTTGCTCAAACTCATGTCCATTGAGTCAAAGAAGATACATGTGACAAAATGGCTATAAAGCACAGACTTCACTGCCTTACAATCAACATTTTGTGTCATATTCTACTAACCTATCCCATCAATTAACCATTAAACTTTAAAGAAAGTAGTGAGTTCGTCCCTCTGTAATAGATGGATACACAGACTGAGAACTAAGAAGCTTGAAGAAACTTGAATCAGGTTCTAGAGTGACAAAATACGACACTCAAAAAGTTTAAGACTAGTATGAGAGTACGTATACTCAAAACCAAAGTGTACCCAAAAATGTTCAGTGCAGAGAAAAGATCACTTGATTAGGCTGCTGGCTCAGGGAGAAAGAACCTGCCTGCCAGTGTAGGAGATGCATTCGACCCTTGATCAGGAAGATGCTCTGGAGAAGGAAATGGCAACCCGCTCCAGTATTCTTGCCTGGAGAATCCCAAGGACAGAGGAGCCTGGTGGGCTACAGTCCATGGGGTCGCACAGAGTCACACATGACTTAGCAACTAAACAACAATGACTGAAGGGAGATATTGTGGAGAAATTATATTTAAAGCAAGGTTAAGGTTTAAAGAGGACTTCCCTGGTGGCTCAGACGGTAAAGCGTCTGCCTGCAATGTGGGAGACCCAGGTTTGATTTCTGGGTCGGGAAGATCCTCTGGAGAAGGAAATGGCAATCCACTCCAGTATTCTTGCCTGGAAAATCCCATGGACAGAGGAGCCTGAGAGGTTACAGTCCATGGGGTTGCAAAGAGTCGGACATGACTGAGTGACTTCATTTTAAGGTTTAAAGAGTCACATCACCTGAATATTTGGAAAATTCATGATAGAATAAAAATATATGCATTTATATTAGATAAGACAATCTTTCAACCTGTCTTTAGAAAAGAAATGAGCCCAAAGACACTTATAGCCTGTGGTGGGGGAGGCTATGCTAGGCACAGCAGCTGCTCCAATATCACATCAGAGAAAGTCACACAAAATGTGACCGTCTCACGAGAGACAAGAATGCAACTGTGATGACAGGACTCCCTAAAGAGGAAAGCTGATGTCCACCCTTCAACAGGTAAGAGACTACAAAATAAAATGCTCAGGTGAATGAGAATCAGACTCACATATTCATCAATCGGGTCACCAACAGTGGGAGAATAAATGATCCTGTATTGTTGAACCGGCCCGTCAGCGTGATCCCAGGCTACCGAGAGGCTGTTGGTGGTCTCCCCAAAGACTCTGAGATTTCTTGGTCCACTTCGTGGTACTAAATATTCACGAGAGACAAGAATGCAACTGTGATGACAGGACTCCCTAAAGAGGAAAGCTGATGTCCACCCTTCAACAGGTAAGAGACTACAAAATAAAATGCTCAGGTGAATGAGAATCAGACTCACATATTCATCAATCGGGTCACCAACAGTGGGAGAATAAATAATCCTGTATTGTTGAACCGGCCCGTCAGCGTGATCCCAGGCTACCGAGAGGCTGTTGGTGGTCTCCCCAAAGACTCTGAGATTTCTTGGTCCACTTCGTGGTACTAAATAAATAAATGCCACGATTAGTTTCCAGTCTGTGATCACGGTGAACGTGGGGTGTGAGGTGTGAAAGAAACGTCCCCAGGGCAGGCACCTCCCCACTCTCTAGGTTGCTTACTCCCTTATGATGAAGTACACATCTATGGTTCTCATGTGAAACCAGAATAGGAAATGCTGTATTCAGAGCGATCCAGGCTTCACTTAGGCAGCCCCCAGCACCCCTCACTCCCCACCCGCACCCGCCCGGGGCCTCCACCCTGAGTCACAAGAGAACCCGGTAGAGGAAGGATTTGCTCCTCACAGGTGCGGCCCTGGGCAGGGCTGGGATTCCCTTCAGCATCCGAGTAGAGCGCGACAATGTTCACAGAATAGGGCGTGTCCGGAATCAGCTGCTCCAAGTGCACCGTGTGGGTATTTCCTGGCACCACAATCTGGAGGGGAGGACATGCCAGATTCTGTCTGATGACAACCCAAACGCTGACCAAGTCTTTCATTAATGAGTCAGCATAATAACGTTTACAATACAAGCAGAGCCTAACACAGCAGAAGCCAACTTCTGTGCTACCTCATGAGATATGCCCAAGCCATAGCATTCAATGCAATTTAGCCTCAGAAATTTCCTCTCCAAAAAAAGTTAGTTCATAGTGAACCCTTACTAACTTCAATTATCTCCTATTTATGTTTATTGTAAAAGATTCTCAAATACAACATCCAGAGCTCATGATAGTTATCCAAAAGTGTCCTGAATGTTAGGTACACAAAAGAGAAGGGACCTCCCCCGCACCAACACACGCTGGCGGGGCAGAGGTTTTCTATTAAAATAGCAACTCCATGCAATGGGTAAGGACAAAGTTGTCTGAATATACTCCATACACACAGGGACAGGCAAATCAATATTCTTACAGAACACAGCCATTGCTCACTTGTTTAATCTATGTTCATCATCATTGTTTACTTTGTAAAGACTTGTAAATTAAACTAGTTTATAAGTTTACTTTCCATAGGTATTCTAATAATGCATGCGTGCTTAGTTATGTCCAGCTCTTTGCTGCCCCATGGACTGTAGCCCACCTAGAGTCTCTTCCTCTGGGATTTTCCAGGAAAGAATACTGGAGTGGGTTTCTCTTTCCCACTCCAGAGTATTTTCCTGACCCAGGGATCAAACCCACATCTCTGTGTCTCCTGCATTGGCAGGTGGATTCTTTACCAACTGCACCACCTGGGAAGCCCAAATTCGAGGTCAAATTAGTCATTTCTGATCTCTACTAATCTCAACTTTAAAAAAAAATAGCACAGTGCTATGAATTGAAGATAGACTGGGCAATCTGTTAAGAGCCAATGGAGGGAAACTTTAACAAAGTATTTTCTTAACAAAGACATGCGTATATTATAACAAAAGCCCATATTAACAAGGCTTAGCAATGATTTGCATTAACTACTGGGGCTTTTAACTTATACAGCTAATTTTCATTTTTAAAATAAAATTCATTTTTGCTCACTAACCCCATAGGTAATACTTTAATTCATCAAAAGCCATCATTTAAGCATTACATGCAGGCTTGTCTATGGCTTGCGTTCTCATCGGCAGCCAACCAGGACACAAACATGAGACTAAGCTTATCAAGAAAGGAAGTTTCCAGGAGACCCAGTGCCCCACCAACTGATTTATCGTCCGGGGCCAGCAGCTACTACAGCTGGAGAGGCAGTGAAATCTGCAGCATTCTTTTGCCAAGTTCCACGGCAACAGCATAACTTACAGATTCGGAGGGTCTTGTACCATCCTGAGGTGAATACACAATGCGATACTGCTGAACTGGGCCGGGTGCCGAGTCCCAGCGAACGTCCAGGCTGTTTGGCGTCGGATTGTACACTTGGACGTTTCTTGCCAGCCCCCTCACCACTGCGGAAAGACAAGCCAACACATATTTCTTATGTTTGTTTATCTATGTTGAGTTTTTGTTATCACTTCTCCAGAACTTCCACTCTCCAATAGGATAAAATATTGCCCTCCTTAAACGTCTAATTATCCACACACAAAAGCAGATTCGAAAGTTTCAAATCCAAACGTAGTCCAAGTTAGCCAACTATGTCTTCGGTCTATATGGAAGCAAAGTTGTTGCCAATAAAAACAAGCAAGTAAAAGCAATAGTAACGGGGTTGGCCATAAAACGGGCTTCCCAGGTAGCTCAGTGGTAAAGAATCACGTGGGTTCAATCCCTGGGTTGGGAAGAAGATCCCCTGGAGAAGGAACGGCAAAACACTCTAGTATTCTTGCCTGGAAAATTCCATGCGCAGAGGAGCCTGGTGGGCTACAGTCCATGGTGTCACAAAGAATAGGACACGATCAAGCCCATGGGCACTCGTGGCCGTAAAAGGAACGAGAAACTGAGAAGAAGCGTCAGTTTCCCAACACGGGTACTGAAGAGATAGATGATTTTATAGCTCTGCCTTCTAAGGGAAACCTGGCAACCTAGATGAAGCCATCTAATTCCAAACAGCTATCTTCACCCATTCATTCCTTCTCATTCAGCAAACGATACTGAATGTCTTCTGTGATTAAAATAAAAGGCAAAAGGAAGGAGAAAAGATACACTCAGTTCTCAGTTAACTGCTTCAACCGGGACTTAGAAAAACATTCAAATTAAATCCATGTATTAACCCCAAACTCTAGTTTAGCCAATATCATCATCTTTCCAGACCACTAATCTTTTGCCAAAAGAAGTCATCCGAACTTGCTCTCTTTCAGCCATCAGCAAGTGTATTTTTAAAGCCAAAGAAATATTTATAGGTATGCCCCAAAGCCTTTAAGCAATACTACAAAGAATTGTAAAACCACTATAAACTGCTTTCTCAAGATGTTAATGGCAAATGAAAGCACTCGGATTTTCAACGCCAAAAGGCACTTCATCAGCAAACCAGAGAAATGTGCGATTAAGTAATGTGACGAACAGATTTCAAAAATTGACACTGTGAAAGCCAGTTACAAAATACTGCTCCCCATAAATTTATAAAGCACAAAGCAAAGTTCATGAATTTTTGCCAGTGAAACAGAATACGGACGATTATATATACATGTATAAATTCTGAAATTACCATTTCAGAAGAAGAATGCTATTATAACTTTTCTGTTTCATACACTAAAATAATAACAGTTGGTGGAATTTGGATGGTAAACTATGAGTAACTTTTATATTTTTATGCTATCATGAGTTTTCCAAATATTCTTCAACGTGCCTATATGGCCTTTACATGGAAAAGCAAAGTGTATCCTGAAAGAGCTACATTTTCTGCCTTCTTACTTACGTGTCCTTCCAGTATCTGATGTGCGTCCTCCGTCACCTTCAGAATAAACAGGCACCACTGTAACGGTGTATTGGGTATCTGGCTGTAGATTCCTAAGAATGGCATAATTGGTATTCCCAGGGGTTGGTACCTAAAGATTTTAATAAAATGTAAAGTACTTGATTTGAAAAAACTTGCAAAAGAAATAATGCTTCGAATGATACAATACTCAAAATAATAAGTCAAGACCAAATCAAGAAGCAAGTCCTGTAATACTGCAACGGAATGATGCACCCCCAGATGAACTGTTTTAACTATTTGCAAAGACTTCTTACACTCACCCTAGACTTCCTCCTAGAACTCCTCAGAATTATCACTTCCCTCAGCTCCAATTCTCTGTCCCCAAATCTCCCCAATCACCCAGGCACCGAGGCAGCAACCTACTACCCTCGGTCAAGTTCTACTCAATGAATATGTACTTCTTAGGTTCCAAGGTAAATTTCTAACTCTTTAGCTCTACTTTGCAATCATTTGGCTGCAGCTGAAACAAACACACATTCTTCCCTACAGGAAATAATTACCAGTTCCTCCGGGCCCCCTGCCGTGGGTGCATAGAAGAGCTTGTACTGGCGAGGATTGCCCTCGGCGTGGTCCCAGCGAACGTTCAAACTGCTGGTGGAAGGGTCGTACACTCTGAGGTTTCTCACAGTATTCAAAGGTTCTGAAATGCACAGAAAGCACGTCACAGTGTGATGCGAACAAGCCGGCACACATAAAACACAGGTTCACTGATGTTTCCCAGAAGCCCTAGAACACAGCAGGTCCCCCGTAGTAGGCACCTCATGAATATTTGTCGAAGTAGGGAATAAATGAAAGGATGTCTGTGATCATCTAACAAATGTCTGTCTCATCTCTCTGGAGATATTTTGCCTCCAAGGCAGTTTTTATTTGCTTTATCTTACAGCATAATCCCAGGGACGGGGGAGCCTGGTGGGCTGCCGTCTACGGGCTCGCACAAAGTTGGACACGACTGAAGCAACTTTGCAGCAGCAGCAGACCCAATGGACATGAGTTTGAGTAAACTGTCGGAGCTGGTGATGGACAGGGAGGCCTGGCACGCTGCAGGCCATGGGGTCACAAAGAGTCGGACACGACTGAGCGACTGAACTGAGAGAATAATTATAAATGTCTTTTTTCCGTGAACAGAGACAGAGAATTCCAAGGATATTAAAAACAATTGAGATCACTATCAACGTGCATTTTAAAAGATTAGCAAAGCTCTGTGTCACCCCAGGGTTTCCAGAGAAAGACATGATTCCATTTCCATGAAGGTTATTTAAAAAGCCACAGAACTGGGCTTGTCTGGTGGCCCAGTGGTGTACAATCTGCCTGCCAATGGGGGAACACGGGTTCGAGCGCTGATCTGGGAAGATCCTACATGCCAGGGAGCAATTCAACACACACATCGCAACTGTTCAACCTGTGCTCTAGGCCCCAGAAGCTGCAACTACTGAAGCTCATGAGCCCTGGAGCCTGGTGCTTCGCAACAAGAGAAGCCACCTCAGTGAGAAGCCCAAGCACAACAAATAGAGAGTAGCCCCTGCTCACAGCAACCAGAGAAAAGCCCACACAGCATCAAAGACCCAGAAAAGCCAAAAGTAAATAAATGAGTTCATTTTTTGTTTTTAAAGCCACAGGATTCTGGGTTCACTTACTGGTCTTGCCTCTTCCTGTCATGCGACCACCTTCGCCGTCCGGATACAGGGAGGACACGGTGATGGTGTAAGGGGTGTCAGGCTTCAGCTTCTGTAGCAGCACACTGTTCTGCCGTCCTCCTATCGTGGTCTTGAGCAAAACAAGGGTCAGTGTCAGCCTTGTCTCTCCATCTCACTAACCTGCTAGAGAAAGCTCTTTCTACAGGCTAGTTATAGAGAGACCTTTGCCAAGATCTGGAAACATGTCCCACAGTGAAAGCTGGAAATATATCTTAGGTATAATTTTAAGTGTAAAAGATGCACCTTCATTCATAAAAAGGATTTTAAGCCTTAAACCTGGTGACCTTAAGAAGATATTTCAACATGCTAGCTGCCAGCACTGTGAAATTTCATCCAAAACACGTTTCACAGATCTCTTCCCCAAAAAAGGCATTAATCACAAGCAAGATGCAAAGGAACTTTAAGATAGAAAAGAACTGCACAATAGTGGAGGTGCCACACCATTCAGTATTAGTCTTAACCTTTTTTACAATGTTTCTTATTTGCTTTACAAACACATTAAAATGATTCAGCAAAAGATCTAAAGCTTTTGGTTTTCCCCCTCAAAAACTACCCCTCTAACAGCATGAGCTGTGTAAACTACGTGACGGGACCCTCTGCCAGGCCACACTCCAGGATTCCAGCCTTGCAGTATGAAGCTTTCTCAATGTCTCTGATTACAGTCATTGCTTAAGGCCATCTTGTTATCTTGTTGAAAGGAAATTTGTATGATTTGTTAACAGTCTACTGAATGCAGATGCTTTTGCCAGACTAATTAAAATCGCATGAAGATGGCATGCTGCCCACCATGAGTGCACATGCCAGGGCCGGTCCAGATGTTCCCCACTTAGCACCCATCCACTCAAGTGGTGTGAGTTTCAGGGAGAGCTTCAGTGAATCACTGCACTCCTCCTCCACATGGGCGAACTCAACCACTGCCGCTGCTTAGTCGCTCAGTCGTGTCCAACATTTGCGACCCGATGGGCTGTATAGCCCGCCAGGTTCCTTTGTCCATGGGGATTCTCCAGGCAAGAATGTTGGAGTGAGTTCCCATGCCCTCCTCCAGAGGATCTTCCCAACCCGCAGATCAAACCCAGGTCTCCTGCATTGCAGGAGGATTCTTTACTGTCTAAGCCACCAGGGAAGCCCACAGTGGCTAATTTCAACAAATTTAGTATCTGAGATTATGAGAGCAAACTATCAACGTATTTGATACTTAACAAATCTGAAAGCATTCACTTAGTAGAATTAGCCCCAAGAGGAAACAGAAGAGTGTGCCTACTTCTTACATCCAATTCTCCAAAATAATGCTAACATCAGTAAGTCATTACTTTGACTATTTTATGAGCCAGCATTAAAAGGCAAATACCGCTAAGAATAACAGACTCTAAGGGACTGTCAGCTAATACTTTACAGAAGATAAGTTGAGAACACTCCTTCTGCTCACAATAAACAGCTGATGGATAGGAAAAGAGACTCCAGGCAGCAGTTTGATGGCCAGTATCACCAAGAACAGAAATGCTAAGGACAAGTTTTATCTAAATCTGGCCCAGCTCAAACGAAAGTTCTGTTTCTGCCATTAAAATGTCAGTCCATTAAATGTCTTATTTTATATAAAAGCCACTTGATGACACTTGGTATTTAGTTTATTATGATGAACTCTAAGAAATTTTTAATCCAAATGTATCATACTCCTAAGTCAGGTTCTACGGAAACCTCAGCAGAGCAGCTCACAAGCAGCACACGTTCAGCACAATCCACTTACTGTGCGGGTTCAGAGACCTTTAACCACTGCCAGCATCTACCTCTCCTAACGCCTCTAAACTGGGAACAGGTATGGACCATTTGCTGGAGCTCAGAGTTGAATGATTAAAAGTTAATAACTCATCTTTCTCTAAGGCTTTGTGAGGAAAGAGTACAGTCCCACAAAAGTCAACAAAATGCCAGACCTCACCAAAAGAAGTATTTGAAATAAATCAGAAAGCATCACTCTATCAAAATAAAAATCACACTGGTCCTGACCCACGGTAATGTGTGCAGTTTGGGCCACACCTTTCATAAAACAAAGTTGGAGAAGGTTCAAAGTAAGCAAAGTGAATGGACAAGGGCTCTGTTAAATAAGGGAAGGCTGGGAAGATAAAGAAGATTAAGGCCAAGTTTACAGTCCTACTGTCTTCCTCAGGAACCTCAATTTGGATCAATACAAATGTGATAAATACTATTATAAGTTAGGCTGAACAGGGACCCAGATCAAGAAACATCAGAACTAAGACATACATCATGACATGCAAAAAACAGAAAAATTAGAATAATGGAACATTAGCAAACTCTCTTAACACTTGATCAAGTCAGAGATGTAAGAAATGAAAATACAAATAGACTCAAAAATCTAGATACCCTCATGGATAACCCAGCCCTAATAGTTTTTAAGAAAACATGAATACACTGAGGCACAAGCCTGATGCTATGAGGCTCCATTAGGGATGAAGCCAAATAATTCCAACTAATAACAGTAAATTTCATAACTCTCAAAACAGTAAGTCTGACTAACTAAACACTGGGAGTGAGAGCTTGAGGAGAAAAAGAATGTAACCAAGTATCTTTTTTCCAAACAGATTACCGTTTGTTCATTGCCTTCCCCTGTTGAAGGCTGGTAGGTGATTCTGTACTTCTGCACACGGCCACTGGCAGGATCCCACTTAACAGTCAGGCTGTGGATGTTGCATTGTACACCTGAAGGTTTCGTGGGCCACTCTTCGGAGCTGAGAAAAGATTGTTGAGAAACAGAGTAAATAAACTGAAGAATGCTTCCCCCACAAATATGCACTGTCTTCAAGGAAATGAGCCAAGCTGTGTACTTCTAGACTCAGAACTAAATCTGACCCCATAACAAATGATGGTCAGTGAGTCTCAAAGGATTCCTTAACAGATAGCAACAAAAAGCAAAATTCTTCCAGAGAGACCTGTTTAAAAGAGGCCCCAATCAACATCTTATAATCTACCGTAAAAGCAGAAGGGCTATTTGCAGTGGATTTTGTGGTACTTTTCATTCATTCACTTGTTCATTCTTTGGTGACTCATACAATCAGCACATTAAGTTCTTACCTTGTGTTGTTAAGGGTATCAAACGCACTAAAAAAGAAAAAAAGAAGAAGAAGGTGGCAAAACATTACTAATTCAGCCAAAGCTCTATTCTTTTAATTAAAAAAAAAAAGTCCTACTGAAGGTTAAACACCTACGTGTACGCTCACTGCCGATCAGGTCATCACTTTCTGACTCATCAGGATAAATGGCGGTAACAGAAACTTCATAGAGCGTGTTGGGGTTCAGGTTTTCAAACACCAGAGTATTCTCATCTCCATTTAGGATGGTCTTAAGGAAAGAGGAAAAAAAAACAAGCCGACACAAGATTAAGTCACCGTGTGCACCACACACTCCACGGCAGCTGGTTGACATCATTCAGCCAGATGTTCTTCCTGCTTTGAGACATGCCATGAACTCAAATGTCGCTAGTAGGAAACAATGCTTTTCAGCCAACAAAGGTCATATATTAAAAAAAAAAAATTAACACTACCTCCATCTTATCTGCACTTCCTGAAGGCGCCCAGGTGATTCTATAGAGAGACACATCAGAAGCTCCATGGTCCCACGTCCCTCTGAAACTCTCTGGTGTTACTTCAGTAATCTGTAGGTTTGTTGGGGCTGGCACGGTGTCTGTCATGAGAGAAGGCAGGACTCGTTTTTGGATGTGATCTACAAACTCAATATAATAAAACTGCCTTGAACGGACATGAGGAAACTGGCTGACAACATTAGAACCAAGTATCTTACAAATTCAGTTCATTTGAAAGTAAAAATGGGAGAGAGCCCTGAGAACTGCAAGTATTTTATGGATATAACAGACTACTTAAGTCTATTAAAATGCTGATTTTTTTTAAGGTACCATTTAGTCATACTATTCTAACACAGTGGTTCTTCATCGTTTTGCCCTTCACACTTTTTGAGAATCTAAGGAAAACCCTGGACTCTTTTCCACAGCAACACAGAAGGCAAACTTCAGCCTGTAGTAACAGAGAGAGCATGAACCTTCATAGTTCATGAAGATTGTTACTTATGATCTAAGTAACCCACAGGTAAGCTTTTCCTACAGATTACTAACCTGACACACAACGGGAAGCTGACTGTATCAACTCTGTTCAGAGACAGGAATCGCCCTGCACTGCTGACGATGGCTGAAATCCCAGCTAAGGATTCTTCTACTGACCAGGCACCCCAGCGAGCTTGCAGTGCAAACAACTGGGAATGTCTGCCACCCGTTCTGAGCTTTTGTTGTCAATTATTCCTCTATCTCCTGGTAACCAAAGCCAACTACACAAAAGCCAGAGCTATCAAAAATTTGTTTCTAATAATGACAATGAAAAGGCCCACTGAGATAAAAAGACTGGTCCCACTTTGACAAGCATGACTGCAGAATAAACCAACCGTGAAGGATGCACTTTGGATGTGTCTAAAAGTTCCTAGGAAATCTTAAGGATTAAAAACAAGTACTAATTTAGTATGTTAAATTACCTGCTTTCATCAATTATTCCTCTATCTCCTGGTAACCAAAGCCAACTACACAAAAGCCAGAGCTATCAAAACTTTGTTTCTAATAATGACAATGAAAAGGCCCACTGAGATAAAAAGACTGGTCCCACTTTGACAAGCATGACTGCAGAATAAACCAACCGTGAAGGATGCACTTTGGATGTGTCTAAAAGTTCCTAGGAAATCTTAAGGATTAAAAACAAGTACTAATTTAGTATGTTAAATTACCTGCTTTCACTAATCTTTCTTCCTGACCTTTCCTTCCCTTTACTATTCCTGTTATATTTATGCCAGCGTGCACCTACAGGCAAATGTTCATCTCCAGCCACTACCCTTTCCAGGTAAGAACTGATGCCAAGAAGGCCACTGAAGTTGCTAAGGAGGCTGTGATATTTGACAAGATGCGTTGATCATGTACAGACAGCGGGGCACTGAAGAAGTTTCTGATCCTCTGGTGATAGAGATGCTGGAAAAGTTTGGACCACAGCACTTATCCCACCACTAGCTTCCTGGGCGAGGCTGGGCAAGTTGTTTGAATTCTCTAGACCTGTGCTTACACACACACACACCAGTTAAGTATACGGAAGATGAGTTAGTGACAGCGGCTGGTATAATAATAGGAGAGAAATTATCACAAAAGGAATATAGACCTAAGGATAGAAGATGGGAAGTGACTAAGTGAGAAACCGCCTGATCCCAAACAGTATTAAATTCTGGCAAAAGTAACATTAAGAAATGCACAGAGAACTATCCTCAACATTTTGTAATACCTATAAGGGAAAAGATTCTGGAAAGGAGTATACATATATCTATAGTATACATTACAGAGGGACATATAAAACTGAATCCCTTTGCTGTACACCTGAAACTAACACAACATGATAAATCAACTATACTTCCATTAAAAATTTTTTTTTAATTTTAAGAGATGAAATAACCAGTTAGTCAGTGACACAGGCGTGCAGTGCCATTCCCCAATTATCATTAAAGCACGAGCGCAACTCACGGGTGGTTTCTTGTGCAGTCACTGGGGGCGACTCCCCCTCTTCGTATACGGCAGACACGCTGACTGTGTACAAGGTTTGAGAGAAGAGGTCTTTAAGCGGCATGCTGGCCCGTGACCTGTCCACCTCTACCTGTAATAGACCGGTGGAACTATTGTTACAAAGTCTAGTTTTGACATCTCTCTGTTGTTGGCTGTGTCTCTCAGCACGAGAGCATAAGAACTGCAGTACAAAAAACAAAAACAAAAAACCTAGCAAAGCAATTTGCCTAAGAGTCCAGGAACTGAAGACCGTTTATAGTTTCCAAAGTGGAAACGATGTATGTACTAGAGCCTTGTGTTTGGTAAATGATGACAGCCTAGGAATTCAAACAACCTAATCGCTTTCTCCCCATTTCCCTGTGAGTCACCGCCTCATTGCTTTCAGAAAAATTCTCCTGTGCGTTAGCTTGTAAGACCCACTGGTTGTTGTACTGTTCCTGAAAATTGAAACCCAGAATGAAAAGAATATGTGCACAGGTCTAAATTAGCTTGCATGCAGTTCAGAATACCAGCACTGTCTGCAACTGGGTGCTTACAGAAACTATTTCTAGCTTCCAAAACTGCCTCTGAGGTTCTTACATTAGTGTCCCTTCAGGGGAACATACATTTTAAAACCATTTGCTGGTGAAGCCCCTCAATTTGCTCCCACTCTGAAGCAGGTTGTCACAGAAATAGCTTTTCATCCCAACATCAATTCAGAAACGTTCAAAGCCAAAGAGACACCCTTCTGACACTATATTCATACTTTCTCTTTGTCCCGTTCAACTGTCCTACCTCCCTATTCCTTGACAAACTCCCCCTCTTCTTTCCTGAATCCCCTTGCTACCTTTCATTTTAAGGAACATCATTATGACATTTTTTCAGTCATTCCTAGAATGCAGAGCATCATATTAGGCATGAGGCAGAGAGCGAAATGCCATCTAGATTCTGTAACCCTTTATCTAAAGAGGGATGATGTTTTAGGATTAATATCACACAGCAAAACATTTCTAAACTAAATGCAAAATAGTCTAATATATTATCAATATTCAAACAGTGCTTTGTTACTATATGACAAGTTTTCAACACTATGTTCACAAAGTGACAAGTATTCAAAACATGCTATACTTGTTTAGATCCTTCTGTTACACTAGTAGGAAAACAAACATTTCTAAACCGCTTCCAACCTCAGCCTACCTCTTTGGCCTCCTCTTCCGGGGTTTTGTAGCGAACGATGTACTTGCGCACTTTTCCAGGGGCGGGTTCCCATAAGACGTTCATGGTGCTGTGAGTCACGTCTCTGAGTTTCAGGTCCCGAGGAGTGGGCAGAGGCACTGGAGACGAGCATAAATTAGGACCAGAAGTTATCCTCAACACAAAGCTCTACAGCTTCCACACAAGCCTTCAAGAAGTCGCTTGGAGAAAACTTACAGGTGTGCAGCAAAGTAACTAAACAAATTGGTTATGATGATAAAAGCACCTTGATTCCAGGAGATAGAGCTGAATTCTTAAAAAGGCTTTTCTAAAATAGAATAAATTCAAATTTTTAAAACAACTCTTTCTCGTTTATATTTACTTTCTCCCATTCTATTAAAATAAACTCTTACTTGCTGTTCAGCTATAATAAATCATAATTCGCCATAAATGTGCAGCTTATGTTTTTTTAACAAATATTAAATCAGTTGAGATTGAAATCAAAGTGTCATGCTTCCTGAAGCATGTGATAGCAAAACAAATGGTTACAAGAGTGAAGAATGAAGATGATTCAAAATTACACATCCAATAAGTTCATAAGAAAAAAAGCCACAGAAGCCTAAATGGTTAGGAGCAAATCCAACAATAAATTTTCCCCAAGTCAAACAAATCTTTACCTTAAAAAGGACAAGGAGGAGGAGAACTAAAGAAGAGTTTTTCTCTTGTCACATGAGACGTATCTCACTCTTTCTAGCTGCCTGTTTGACCAACTTTCTTTGTCTCTCATTTCAAGTCTGCATATGTCTCTCCACCTCTATGCTCCTACCCCTCCATCCCTTCAATGCTTTCCTCTCTCAGCCTCTCTCTGTGCCCTGCCCCCGTCACTGCTGCAGTCCAGCCCTATATCCAAGTCTATAGCCATGTCTGTCTTTAATCCCACTATGACTTGGATCCCCTCACTCAGCACCTCCAAAATATGTCTCCATGCCTGGCTGGATCCCCACTCTTTCCACCCATCACCACCCCATTTCTACAAACCACAAGCTCCAGATAGAGTCTGACATGTAAAAGGTGATTATTTGATGTCAGTGACTATATCCTGCCCTAGCTTGCAGCGGGACTGAGATAGAAGCTTGAGGAGAAGTGCAAACCATGAAGGAGTCAGGGTCCTCCACCCTGCCCTACGTTATTCATCAGCACATTCCCAAAACCTAGGCACAAGACTGGAGCGTCACAGGTGATCAATATGTTTGGGGACTGAGTTAATTTACGTAACAGACTGATTCAGATGTGACCTAGTTGCTACTTCAACAAGAACTTGGAACATCCTGATCTTAAACCTAGTATTTTTCTCCAACACCCCCTTCTCACTAATGGTGTATACCATATTCAGGGATCGACAAAATATGGACTGTAAGAAGCACCCTTATTTTATGCTCTGTTCCCTGACTGACACCTCACCAAGAGCAACTGCAAGACACCACTGATTGTAAGATACAATCTGAAAATCTGATATGTTAAATATGGAAAAACAAGTGCAAATCTTAACAATTGATTTAGGATGCCGCTGTAAGTCTAGAACAACCTTGGCCATAAGGAATAACCCTACAACTTAGGCACAATCCAAATCAGTCTTAGCATCACTGGGCAAAAGAAAAAGCTTAACAAATGAGCCACGTTCACAGCAACGAGGGAAGAAGGAAACCTGAGGACATCTTACAGGTGACTTCCCTTGCTGTGACGGGTTCGCTGGTGAGGTCGTGCAGGACAGCCTGGACTGTAACCGCATACTCGGTGTTGGGGAAGAGGTCACTCAGCTGCACGTCACTCACTGTCGGCTCCACGCGCATCTGCAGATGGACGAGCAGAGGCGAAACAACACATTCAAATGAAACATTTCCGCTAATGAGGAACAGCCGATCACACCAAGCTGTGACCACTAGACTTGAACACAACTTTTATTTTTCATTTCTCTGAACGGCATTTCCCTTTTCACACTGATTTTTTTTTTTTTTTTTAAGATGTGTCACAGGCCACAAATCTAATCTGTTTTTGTTTTGTGTGTAAAGCTATACATGAGCTAATGAGCCCCTTAACGGGGACTCGACAACAGGGAAGGCTCAAGAAGACCCAGGATAAAGAAACAAAGGGCTCCCACCTCTTTGGGCTTGGTCGGAACTGTGGCATTGATTGGTTCGTGGGTCACGGTGTAGCCGGTAGCGCCCCCCACTGGCTGCCACTGCACGTGCATGCTGGTCGAGCCAACGTCGTCAATGTTCAGGCTGACCACAGGCACCGGCACTGTTGAAACAAAAAAGCAGACACATTCTCCTCATTTGTTAACTGCTTCCAGTGGCTCAGTGGTGAAGTGCAATGCAGGTACTGATATTCAGTTCAGTCCAGGTCAGTCGCTCAGGCGTGTCCGCTCTGCGACCCCATGAATCGCAGCACACCAGGCCTCCCTGTCCATCACCAACTCCCGGAGTTCACTCAGACCCACGTCCATCGAGTCAGTGACTGATATTAGTATATGGTAAATAGAAAATGGGCTGCTGTGAGTCATCAGTGAGATTTAATATAATCCCTTTCTCTCCCCTCAAAAACCCAATCTCATTGCTTACCGCCAACAGCTACTAGGGCTGCATGTGATAACTATTTCACAGAGAAAAGACATTTAAATGTAAAATGGCATTCTAGTGTCTATACGAAAGCCAAAACAGAGACTAACTTCCTGAGGATTCAGTCCCTTGTACTGTAACATCTGTAAGTTGATCACTTTCATTCTTCAATCATAGAATTTCATACATAAAAAGCCAACCTAGTATTTCATTTAATTTTTAATTTAAAAACAATAAATGAGAGTGATGTCTATTAGTAAATGGAACTCGGGGGATTCTTCAAAGAGAAGATTAGCCCATGAGGCACGGTAACAGGCTTACAGTGTCCTCTTCACTGATATCCACACAGCTTTCTAGTTTTTTGTCCAAAGATGGACTTTAAAGTTTTAAGGAATTATCAGATGAATCATGCCCATTATGAAATATATTATTTCCCACCTAATGGTCTAATATGAAGGGAAATATGAGAGATGAAGCCCTAAGGGACTGAGGAGTCAGTGGAGTCAGTTCTTGCCTTGGAGTTACGCCCATTCCTTCCTCTTTCTTATAAGAGGCCTCCCTTCTTCCTGGAGGTCAGCCAAGAAGATGGGAGAAGGAAAGAGTATTTTCATACGGCCTCAGAAACCCCACCAGGAATAGGAGTGAGGAATATCTTTCCTCAAAGCTCTACTCAAAGCCAAAACCATCAGAGCTTCTCTGGTAAAGGCCAGAGTCCAAAAGTCAATAAAAAAGGAGCTCTCGCTGCCAGCTGGAAGGTCTGGCCTCATGCAGAACTGAACCAGATGATTCCTGCACAGCTGCTCCTCCAGATACTCTGAGTCCCACTCCCACATGGTACCTTCCCTTAAGAGGTGGACAATCGTGAAAGATAACCCTTCCCTCTAAGGTAAACCCTGGCCGTGAATACCCAGTGGGTCTCAAGATGGCAGGAGCAGCCAGTAAAAGCAGAAAATCACAGTATTTATTGAGAACCTGCACAGAGTACACATTCAGTAAGTGTGTGCTGAAGAGATATCAAATAAAGGGATGATTCAGAAGGCTTACAGAAATCACACACAATACAAAAGAACTTATTTACAAAACACAGATAGACTCACAGACAGAAAACAAACTTATAGTTACCAAGGGGGATAGTGGCAGAGGTGGGGAGAGATAAATTAGGAGGCTGGAGTTAAAATATACACACTACTATATACAAAAAAAAAAAAAAATCCTGATACTGAAAAAGATGGAGGACAGGAGAAGAAGGCAATAGAGGATGAGATGGTTGGATGGCATCACCGATTCAACGGACTTGAGTTTGAGCAAACTCCAGGAGATGGTGAAGGACAGGGAAGCCTGGTGTGCTGCCGTCCACGGGGTCACAAAGAGTCAGACACGACTTAGCGACTGAACAATGACTATATATGAAATAGACAATCAACAAGAACCTACTGTGTAGCACAGGGAACTACACTCAGTATCTTTTAATAATCTATAAGAATCTAAAAAAATCTGAAAAAAAAATGTACACATATAACTGAATCCCTTTGCTGTAGCTTTGAAACTAACACAGCTCTGTAAACCAACAATATTTCAATACTTTGTTTAAATGAAAATGAAAAAAAATCCCACATGGCCTGTCACCTCTTTACCTTAATAAATTAAACAATGAGTTTTTTTTTTTAATCTGACTTACATGTTTTTTCTGTGCCCTTCAGAGGCTCACTGTATTCATCTTCCACTACAGAATACACGTTGACAACATATTCAGTTTCAGGCTTCAGATCTTTCAGGACCGTGCTCCTTTCCAATCGGCTCACATAAAACTAGGGAGGAAAATGTACAAATAATAACAACTTCTGTTAGAATAGTTCCCTCTTTTCTACTGTTAATTGTGAAGTATTTAACTTCAATGAGTTTAGGAAATATTCTTTAATGAGGCCATTGTCTTTTGTTTTTGAAAACTAACAGATTACAGTGAGATCTTGGATAATCCATACAGTTTATGCTCCCAGCTGTTGTTTCCTTATTTGTGAGATGAGTGCATAAAACTAGACTGTCCTCAATGTTTCCTTCCTACTTGATGATTCTGGTATAAACTCATGAACAAATTAAACACCCTCTTAATCCCTAATTAAAAATTGTATCAGGACCGTGCTCCTTTCCAATCGGCTCACATAAAACTAGGGAGGAAAATGTACAAATAATAACAACTTCTGTTAGAATCAGTTCCCTCTTTTCTACTGTAATTGTGAAGTAGTTAACTTCAATGAGTTTAGGAAATATTCTTTAATGAGGCCATTGTCTTTTGTTTTTGAAAACTAACAGGTTACAGTGAGATCTTGGATAATCCATACAGTTTATGCTCCCAGCTATTGTTTCCTTATTTGTGAGATGAGTGCATAAAACTAGAATGTCCTCAATGTTTCCTTCCTACTTGATGATTCTGGTATAAACTCATGAACAAATTAAACACCCTCTTAATCCCTAATTAAAAACTGTATTGATACTGTGCAATTCTTGGAAAGCATAAGAAATTAAAGGCTCTTCCCTCTAATTAAGCCCAAATGGAAGTGCTTGCCCAGCAAGAAATGGAGAACACCACCATAGACCCAGTTCTGCCCCCTACTTTCCCCTGGCATTCCTCCCAGAGCCCTAAGGAGGAGGACCCAATCTCAGGACAGGAAGGAGTGGGTTGTAAGGACTGTCTACTCACTTCTTGCCGTTTCCCTCCTGACACTGGGTAGTATTCCACCTTGTACCTGTCCACGCTGTCAGAAGGAGGTGTCCAGCTCACTCTCATAGAGCGATGGGTCCGCTCAGAAAGAACTAGGTTGGAAGGGGCTTCCAAGTCACCTACACATGGAAATGAAGTACATAGACTTTTTCATTATCATAGCAAGATGATGATATTTGAATTAGGTTGCAACGGTGTTCCTCTCCATATTTCAAGCTTTTATACACATTCTTTTATATACTAAGAAGTTACAATTGTTGTTCTTTCTCAGTTGCTAAATCATATCTGACTCTTTGTAACTCCATGGACTACAGCATGCCAGGCTCCTCTGTCCTCCACTATCTCCTGGAGTTTGCTCAAATTCATGTCCATTGAGTTGGTGATGCTATCGAACCATCTCATCCTTGGCTGCCCCCTTCTCTTCCTTCCTTCAATCTTTCCCAGCATCCGGGGTCTTTTCTAACGAGCAAGCTCTTTGCATCAGGTGGCCGAAGTATGGGAGCTTCAGCTTCAGCATCAGTCCTTCCAATGAATATTCAAGCTTGATCTTTAGGATGGACTGGTTTGATCTCCTTGCAGTCCAAGGGACTCTCAAGAGTCTTCGCCAGTAAATCAGCCCAGTGCCCTTAGGTCCTCTCTGAATGGGTGGCCTAAGATTTTTCACCCTCAGGAAATTCAAATCTGAGCTCTTGTCATTCTTTAAAAGCTGCTCCCCTCATCCTGACAGCATCACAGTTTATCGGTCACCTAGATTCAAAACCTCTGGACTCGTCCTTGGTACTCTCTCTGCTCTCCCACCTTCTACATGTATCAGTAAATGATAACACGGGTCCTGACAACTCGACTGCCCCTATCACTGCCCCTATCACTATTGGGACCACCCAAGTTCACTGCCTTCATTATCATGTTGATTATTTACATTCATGTCTTATCTTCTTAACTGTAAGTTATGCTCTGTGAGGACAGAAGTGATTTCTTATTCATGTTTAGTTCCCTTTCAGGATCTAATTCAGTGGTAAGAGAACCTACTTACTTTCTCACTAAGAGAGAAACAACCAAGTCTTCTAAAATTTAGGAATATCCTACTGCTTGTGTTTGTTTTTTTCTGTTCATAAGTGTAGGTGAAATGACTAATATAGAAAAATATTTGGAATCAATATAAATGAAAATAGAAATATTGGGCTCAGTATGACCATTAGAGAGACAGCCCAAATAATAATTACAGGAGAGCTAACGCAGTGACTCCATGAGCATGGCAAATCATTCTCATAGCAACTCTTCCTACTTTGTAAGCCAAAGCTGGGAAAAAGCATTTCCATTCTTAGTATCCTAACCTTTATTGTACTTGGGTCATAATCAAGCCTACAAAATTATCAAGCAATTTTACTGTCTCGGAAACTAAATGAATGCAACTATTACATAGCTGATGTAAAAAAAAATAAAGTAAAACAGATAAAAGATGTTTTCATCCCCGCTCAAAGTTCTCTCCAACTAAATAAAACTACAATTCTCTCAGCTAATCCAAAGCCAGACGCCTACAAATTCTGGCTTCCTGGCTGGTCTATTTCTCCTGGGAAAAGGTCAGTCTATTGTTCAAAGTCCAACAAGAAAATCTGCAAAATTTTGAAAAGAGAAATTCAAGAAGGAACATTCAAATAAATGTATCCTTAGTATCCAAAGCACGTGAACCATTTCTACCACTTTGTTAAACTCATTCCAACTTTCCAAAACCAGAGTAAATTAATGAAAGACAGTCTTTACCAGAATCTACATTTACTTAAAACATTTTTCTTATACAATAAGAACCATCATTTTATCATTAATTTTCAAAATACCTTCAATTTAGTATTTACCATGGTTTGTCCTACATTTACACAGATGGTAATCATTTTATACCACTTGTCACTACAAATTCACTCCTATAATTTTATTTCTAAACCTTAATTCCTTATCAATAGCTACCTTTTTTCAAGGACCTCTCAAAACATCTTTACCCATCTGACTTTGAGTAAGTAACTGTATCTCTCTAAATCTATTTCTTCAATGGTAAAGAGAGATGATACTCTTTCTAAAAATCCACACTCTAACACTGTAATTTGTCTTTATGTTTAGAGGTTACAAGTGCAAAGTATCAAATGTGATCATCTCTGGTTGGGGCATTTAACAGTCACTTAGTAGTGATATCCTATCATTTTGCCTTTTCATACTGTTC
>SJXQ01012582.1:0-12167 GCA_006408695.1 Aepyceros melampus
AGTGACTCATTTTAAAACTAGCTCTAGTGTTGCCCATCTAAAATACCTCAAGTAAACTTGTCATGTTTGTCACAATTAATCAATCTTACAACACAATTGTAGAACAATGAAATGTTAAATAAGATATTAAACTATAAGAATTTTAGAACAACAAATGTGTGGAAATTTTTATACTTCTCAAGTAGGAAAGGTATTACTAAGCATTGTATCAAAGGCAGAACACATTAAGAAAACGACCAATAGAATTGATTTCTGATAAAAAATTAAAACTTTTACAAGGCCAAGAATTCTGCCAAATATTAAAAAATATAAATTAGGGAAAATATTTGCAATCCATAATAAAGAGCAGTTAACATATAGTTTTTCACAGTTGCATGCTAGGGAAAAGTCATGAGAAGACAATTCACAAAACAAATGTCCAGTAAACATATAAATATATTTGACTTTACCAATAAAGCTTTCCTTTATTCTCCCATGGTTTTACGTCTCTAGTATTAGCTTTAAAAAAAATTGCATTATTAAAGAAAATAAAAAAGCAAACACTTTTCTTAAGCAGATCTTTCATTCAGAGGATTGAAGACCTCTGGGGGTAGAATGCAGCAAAACCCAGTGAAATTTGGATTATTAATATTATTAGTGCTATTGACATGGAAAAATGTAGGTTGTATCAGTGCTCACAGTTCCTTGACTGGCACTTAGGAAAAACTCATCAAAAACAGTTTAAGTCAGTTGGAAATTACATCAGTGAAATAAGGGTATGTACATTTTTTTGTGTGTGGTGATGACTTGTGGGACTCTAGAAGCTAGGAAACTACTGTTTTCCTTATGACTCTGTTTGTCCCTCCTTCATTCCATCTTTATAATGGGCTTTTCTGTAAGACTGTGTTCTGAGTTTGTTTGGATCTTAATGTATTGTTTATTGTTAAATTTTATTTCTTTGTGGGAAAGATGGGGACTGGAAGAAAGGTAATATCAAGTATTTTATCATTTTATCAGAAAGCATGATTTAAGATACTTCAAGTCATGCATTTATAGACTTCCCAAAGGATACAGTTGGAATTTGATGTGGCAGCAGCCGATATGAACACTGAAGTGACTCCTGGAGAGAGTATGGACTCTCCAAACCACTGCATTCAGAACCTGGCTCTAAGTATACTAGTACTGTAACTGCAGAGAAGTTATTTAACTTCTTAAAGCCTTAATTTCCTTATCTGTAGAAATAATTTAAACCAGGACTTGCTTCTTAAGTCTCTTGTGAGCCTTACTACTTGTAAGCACTAAATATGGTATCTGAACAGAGTATGTGCTCAAAAGCTATTAGTTACATACACATTTTCTTAAATTTTCTTGGTTCAGAGATTTTTCTTGAATTCTCTGGCTGGCTGTGGTTCTTCAGATGTGAATACAGACTACAGGAAAGAGGAAAGTCATGCCAAGAAGTGAGAGACTAAAGAAAATGATACATTCTCAGGATTCCTCTGAAGACGTTATAGCAGAAAGTTCAGAGAAAATTTAAAAGCAACCCTGATCTCTTGGATAGAGATGAAGAAGAGCTTGGTTTGGACCAGCTGTTGGTTTTTTTGATGAAAGGAAATTCCATAGTGAAAGTGTTCTCTGGTGGCCTGGAAAGTTGAGAAAAGCATTGACTGCAGAAGGTCCTTGGGGGGAAGAAGCCTCACTTGGCTGTGAGGAAGGCACCTCCTTCAAGGAGCACAAATACCATCTTCCCAATGCCTTCCTGACCACTGTGGTTTTGAATTCCAGTTCTTAGCTTCTTTCTATCACCACCTGCACTCTCAGTCTCTCACTCCTTGCTGGAATTTTTCTCCACTGTAGTTATCCTAACATATTTAACACTTGCTTGTGTGTTTGTTATTTAAGGTCAGTCTTTCTTCACTTGAAGTTAAGTTACACAGGGCAGAAAAGTGAGTCTTTTTTGTTCACTGATGCATTTCTAACACCTATACACAGCTGGGGCTCCTTAAGTATTTGTTGAACAAACAAATGAATCCCTGGATGAATGGAACACTGGGAGGTAGAATGATTTTAACACAGTTCCTCAATTTTTCATTACTTGGGCCACGCATGCATACAAGGCCACCCTGACACAGTAGCTCATAGAGAGAGAAAGAAGAAAACTGAAATAAACAAATGGAAACAGAAGATAAATAGAAGCTCTGCTCTGTAATGCTCTCAGTCTCATTCAAAAGCTGATGTTTAAACTTAGCCCCTTAAGGAAAATCCTTGCATCTCAGCCTTCTCCTTCCCCAGTCCCTGGACAAAGCCGGGTAAAAAGGACTGTGGCAAATCTTTGCTGTTAACAAAGAAGTGTATAAGAACGTATGGGAAGCAAACCTAAGGTTGAAATTTTTCTCAGACACACCTCTTCCTTTGGGTGGAGATTGGTGTATGTGGTGTAAAACCTTAAGCTCTATTAAACAAAGCTGTGTGGGTACCTTTAGGGGATATGCTCAGATTCTCAGAGTCCTGTCTTAGAATGCTTTATCCATTGACTATATCAATCTATCAGTGGGTTTCAACTGTAGTTTCCTTTGCGGTAAGTGCTGATGAGAAAGTAGGATAGTTCAGTCGTTGTTTCTAGAAGATGAGGCCTGCTCATCACTGACCAGTGGAAAAACCCACAGTGAGGAAACAGTCCTGTATAAGTTCTGTATCTCGAAAATAATCAACTAACTGACTAACAAACCCTTCATTCTATCTAGCTAGATGACTAATAGACAAACCACTCATAGTAGACAGAATAGAGCTGTTGATGGCAACCATTCAAAGCCATGTATATATATATGTGTGTGTGCAGCTTCCCAGGTGGTGCTACTGGTAAAGAACCCACCTGCCAATGCAGGAGACATAAGATATGTGGGCTCAGTCCCTGGGTTGGGAAGATCCCCTGGAGGAGGGTGTGGTAACCCACCCCTCTGTTCTTGCCTGGAGAACCCCATGAACAGAGGAGCCTGGCGGGCTACAGTCCATGGCATTGCAGAGTCAGACATGACTGAAGTGACTTAGCATGCAAGTATGCATGAATGCAAGTATGCATGAATGTCCCACTGCAGTACTCTTGCCTGGAAAATCCCATGGATGGAGGAGCCTGATAGGCTGAAGTCCATGGGGTCAAGAAGAGTCGGACACAACTGAGCGACTTCACTTTCACTTTTCACTTTCATGCATTGGAGAAGGAAATGGCCAGTGTTCTTGCCTAGAGAATCCCAGGGACGGGGGAGCCTGGTGGGCTGCCATCTATGGGGTCGCACAGAGTCGGACAGGACTGAAGTGACTTAGCAGCAGCAGCAGCAGCATGCATGAATGTATGTTTGTGTGTGTGTGTGTGTGTGTGTGTGTGTATAGTTGTTGTTGTTTTAGTCACTAAGTTGTGTCTGACTCTGTGACTCCATGAACTGTAGTCTGCCAGGCTCCTCTCTCTATGTATATATAGAGTTGAATTTTGTTAACTCAATAGCCATATACAAACTAGCCTAATTACCTCCGCAGCCTATTTCCTTCTAGTCTCTAGATCACAAATAGATCACACAGCAATTAGGCTGTGTCTTTCATTGTTTTAACTTCTGCTTAGTATGCAGCAGCAGCAGCAGTATGCATTCTTTTTCTGTCAGTCTATCTAACAATCCTTGGATCTTTTATGCACCAGTTTAACTTCTTGATCTGTGGCTTCATTCTGGGTAACTCTGGTTTCTCTTACCCCACCCTCCTCTACACAACACTTCTGCCCATATCCCAGGACCTTAAACTCAATAGTCTTGTCCTGCTCCAGGTTAGTTGTATTGTAAGTGGCTAGCACTGTCATATTGGACAAGTCATTTCTCTTTCTCAATTTCTTTTTTTCATGTGTCTCCTAATTGACAATAGTTTCATCCCTCTCATTCCTATGCTAGAATAATTGGGTTCAAAAAATAAAGTGACCCAGTCATTCCTTGTCTTTTATTACTGGGATATAATTGCTTTACAATTTGCGTTAGTTTCTGCTGTATAACAAAGTGAATCAGCTGTATATGTACATATATGCCCTCCCTCTAGAGCCTCCCTCCCATCTTACTCCCTATTCCATCCCTCTAGGTCATCACAGAGCACCTTGATGAGCACCCTGCACTTTATAGCTGTCTGTATGGTAGTGTACATACATCAATCTCAATCTCCCAGTTAATCCCACCATCCTCTTCCCCCTCCTCCGCCCACATGTCCATTCTCTATGTATGCGTCTCTATTCCCGCCCTGCAAATAAGTTCATCTGTACCATTTTTTTTCCAGATTCCACATATATGCATTAATACACGATATTTGTTTTTCCCTTTCTGAGTTCCTTCACTCTGTATGGTAGACTCTAGGCCTATCCATATATCTACATATGATCCGATTTCATTCCTTTTAGTGACTGAATAATCTTCCATTCTATATATGTACCGGAGAAGGCAATGGTACCCCACTCCAATACTCTTGCCTGGAAAATCCCATGGGTGGAGGAGCCTGGTAGGCTGCAGTCCATGAGGTTGTGAAGAGAGTCGGACATGACTGAGCGATTTCACTTTCACTTTTCACTTTCATGCGTTGCAGAAGGAAATAATGTATATATATATGTGTGTGTGCAGCTTCCCAGGTGGTGCTACTGGTAAAGAACCCACCTGCCAATGCAGGAGACATAAGATATGTGGGCTCAGTCCCTGGGTTGGGAAGATCCCCTGGAGGAGGGTGTGGTAACCCACCCCTCTGTTCTTGCCTGGAGAACCCCATGAACAGAGGAGCCTGGCGGGCTACAGTCCATGGCATTGCAGAGTCAGACATGACTGAAGTGACTTAGCATGCAAGTATGCATGAATGCAAGTATGCATGAATGTCCCACTGCAGTACTCTTGCCTGGAAAATCCCATGGATGGAGGAGCCTGATAGGCTGAAGTCCATGGGGTCAAGAAGAGTCGGACACAACTGAGCGACTTCACTTTCACTTTTCACTTTCATGCATTGGAGAAGGAAATGGCCATGTTCTTGCCTAGAGAATCCCAGGGACGGGGGAGCCTGGTGGGCTGCCATCTATGGGGTCGCACAGAGTCGGACAGGACTGAAGTGACTTAGCAGCAGCAGCAGCAGCATGCATGAATGTATGTTTGTGTGTGTGTGTGTGTGTGTGTGTGTGTATAGTTGTTGTTGTTTTAGTCACTAAGTTGTGTCTGACTCTGTGACTCCATGAACTGTAGTCTGCCAGGCTCCTCTCTCTATGTATATATAGAGTTGAATTTTGTTAACTCAATAGCCATATACAAACTAGCCTAATTACCTCCGCAGCCTATTTCCTTCTAGTCTCTAGATCACAAATAGATCACACAGCAATTAGGCTGTGTCTTTCATTGTTTTAACTTCTGCTTAGTATGCAGCAGCAGCAGCAGTATGCATTCTTTTTCTGTCAGTCTATCTAACAATCCTTGGATCTTTTATGCACCAGTTTAACTTCTTGATCTGTGGCTTCATTCTGGGTAACTCTGGTTTCTCTTACCCCACCCTCCTCTACACAACACTTCTGCCCATATCCCAGGACCTTAAACTCAATAGTCTTGTCCTGCTCCAGGTTAGTTGTATTGTAAGTGGCTAGCACTGTCATATTGGACAAGTCATTTCTCTTTCTCAATTTCTTTTTTTCATGTGTCTCCTAATTGACAATAGTTTCATCCCTCTCATTCCTATGCTAGAATAATTGGGTTCAAAAAATAAAGTGACCCAGTCATTCCTTGTCTTTTATTACTGGGATATAATTGCTTTACAATTTGCGTTAGTTTCTGCTGTATAACAAAGTGAATCAGCTGTATATGTACATATATGCCCTCCCTCTAGAGCCTCCCTCCCATCTTACTCCCTATTCCATCCCTCTAGGTCATCACAGAGCACCTTGATGAGCACCCTGCACTTTATAGCTGTCTGTATGGTAGTGTACATACATCAATCTCAATCTCCCAGTTAATCCCACCATCCTCTTCCCCCTCCTCCGCCCACATGTCCATTCTCTATGTAGCGTCTCTATTCCCGCCCTGCAAATAAGTTCATCTGTACCATTTTTTTTCCAGATTCCACATATATGCATTAATACACGATATTTGTTTTTCCCTTTCTGAGTTCCTTCACTCTGTATGGTAGACTCTAGGCCTATCCATATATCTACATATGATCCGATTTCATTCCTTTTAGTGACTGAATAATCTTCCATTCTATATATGTACCGGAGAAGGCAATGGTACCCCACTCCAATACTCTTGCCTGGAAAATCCCATGGGTGGAGGAGCCTGGTAGGCTGCAGTCCATGAGGTTGTGAAGAGAGTCGGACATGACTGAGCGATTTCACTTTCACTTTTCACTTTCATGCGTTGCAGAAGGAAATGGTAACCCACTCCAGTATTTTTGCCTGGAGAATCACAGGGACAGAGGAGCCTGGTGGGCTGCCATCTGTGGGGTCACACAGAGTAGGACATGACTGAAGCGACTTAGCAGCAGCAGCAGCAGCAGCTATATGTACCACATTTTCTTGATCCATTCATCTGTCATTGGACATCTAGGTTGTTTCCATATACTGGCTATTGTAAACAGTGCTGCAATGGACATTGGGATACATGTTTCCTTTTGAATTATGCTTTCTCAGGGTATATGCCCAGTCATGGGATTGTTGGGCCATATGGTACTTCTGTGTTTGGTTTTTTAAGGAATCTCCACACTGTCTCCCATAGTGGCTGTATCAATTTACATTCTCACCAAAAGTGCAAGACCCTTTTCTCCACACTCTCTCCAGCATTTATTGTTTGTAGATTTTTTGATGATGGCCATTCTGACTAGTGTGAGTTAATTGTAGTTTTGACTTGTATTTCTCTAATAATTAGTGATATTGAGCATCTTTTCATGTGTCTCTTGGCTATCTGTATGTCTTCTTTGGAGAGATGCCTATTTAAGTCTTCTGCCCATTTTTTGATTGGGTTGTTTGTTTTGTTTTCTAATTTTAAAGTATTTTTTCATTGAAGGATAATTCCTTTAACAGAATTTTGTTGTTTTTGCTAACATCGCCATGAATCAGCCATAGGTATGCATATGTCCCTTCCCCCTTGAACCTCTCTCCCATCTCCCTTCCCATCCCAACCCTCTAGGTTGTTACAGAGCCCTGCTGTGAGTTCCCTGAGTCATACAGCAAATTCCCATTGGCCATCTATTTTACATATGGTAATGTAATGTAAGTTTCCATGTTATGCTTTCCATACATCTCACCCTTTCCTTCCTCCCCCTCCCCATATCCATATATCTGTGTTTCCATTGTTACCCGTTGAATAATTTCATCAGTACCATCTTTCTAGATTCCATATATATGTTTTCATATACGATATTTGTTTTTCTCTTTCTGACTGTCTTCACTCCGAATAATAGGCTCTAGGTTCATCCACCTCATTAAAACTGACTTAAATGTGTTCCTTTTATGGCTAAGTAATATTTCATTGTATATATGTACCACAGCTTCTTTATCCATTTATCTGTTGATGGACATCTAGGTTGTATCCATGTTCTAGCTATTGTAAATAGTGCTACAATGAACACTGGGCTACATGTGTCTTTTTCAATTTTGGTTTCCACAGGATATATGCCTAGTAGTGGGATTGCTGGGGCATATGGTGGTTTTATTCCTAGATTTTTAAGGAATCTCCATACTGTCTTCCATAGTGGCTATATCAATTTACATTCCCACCAACAGTGCAAGAGGGTTTCCTTTTCTCCACACCCTCTCCAGCATTTATTGTCTGTAGACTTGTTGATGATGGCCATTCTGACCAGTGTGAGGTGATATCTCATTGTAGTTTTGATTTGCCTTTCTCTAATAGTGATGTTGAACATCTTTCAATGTGTTTGTTAGCCATCTGTATGTCTTCTTTGGAGAAATGTCTGTTTAGGTCTTTTCTCATTTTTTGATTGAGTTGTTTGCTTTTCTGATATTGATTTGTATGAGCTGCTTATATATTTTGAAAATTAATCCTTTGTCAGTTGTTTCATTTGCTATTATTTTCTCCCATTCTGAGGGTTGGCTTTCACCTTGTTTATAGTATCCTTTGCTATATAAAGTATTTTAAGTTTAATTAGGTCCCACTTGTTTATTTTTATTTCCATTACTCTAGGAAGTGGGTCATGGAGGATCTTCCTGTGATGTATGTCATAGAATGTTTTGCCCATATTTTCCTTCAAGAGTTTTATAGTTTCTGAGTTTACATTTAGGTCTTTAATCCATTTTGAGTTTATTTTTGTGTATGGTGTTAGAAAGTGTTCTGATTTCATTCTTTTACACATAGCTGTCTAGTTTTTCCAGCACCACTTATGAAAAGGCTGTCTTTTATTTATTGTATGTTCTTGCCTCCTTTGTCACAGATTAGGTGGCCATAGGTGTGGGGGTTTATTTCTTTCCTTGTCTTTTAAAGTTTTTGCTTTCCTCCTGTTTCCTACAGGGTAGAATCCAAAAGGTTTAGCTTAGAAGTTAAGACTATTCAATATTTAATTTCAACCCACCATTTTATATTCTCCCTCTGCCCTTCTCCAATAACCTGTCTCTTATATTTTGCTCTTTGTAGTGTCACTTTTTTCTCTGAATACCATAGGCCTTTTTACATATAGTTTCCTCTCTTTGTGATATCCTCCCCACAATATTTACATATTCATCTTTTAGAACTCCAGTTCAAAAGTCACCATCTCAGTATTTCTATACAACTTTATTCATATTTCTATAATTGCAGTTTGTACATCTCTTTCTTATAACACAACACATAACACTTCACCAATATTCCAGACATTTATTGGACATCTATTATGTTTTAGGGACAAATACTAAGTGCTGGAGATGCTGATATAAAAAATATCTCAAAAAAGTCAAGGAAGTCTCAGTCCAATGAAAAAAGTGACAAGTAATGAACATGGAGGGGAAGGCAGCAAGTCTCTTTTGAATGGAAAAGAGAAAGGGAAGTTTTTATGGCTGAAATGATAACTATTAAGACATCCGTTTCCCAGTTCAACAGGGGCTGGCACTATATCCTGATTAGTTTCTGTCCCTAATAACTAGCATGTACCTGAAACAGACTTATTGAATTAATTATTAGTAAATAAAAGAGGCAAGACTAAAGTGACTTGAAGTAACTTTCAAACTCTAAGACCATAAAAGCTATCTTTGTGGAATTCCATAATATATTACAAAGACAGTGCTTTAAATTGAGAGATTAAAGTAAGGATTTCAGAACACATATTTTTTCCAGTTTAGAAGCAGCCCTAAAAATAAGAGTAATACAAATTTCACACAGGGCTGCAAAACTGAAGGGCAGAAAAGCCCTGAAGGAAAAGAGACCAGTGAATCTAGGAAGTGCCTTGGAAAGAAAAGTAAAGAACAGAGAGGAGAAAGAGATGTCAGCCGGTGAGACTAACTGCAGTTCTTCTCCACTTCTTTTAAGGAAACAAATATGATGACATAAGATGCAAGGGATGTATAGTCCAAGCTTTCAGGTTACTGGGAGTACAGCATTAGAGCAAGAAGTTAAAACATTACCACAAGGAAACACACAGACACATCTAGAATATGAGACATTATATGTGTCTACCTACTGGTCCTGTCTAAAAGTCAATTTCACAAAAACAAAACCAAACTAAAATGGTGTGAGACTGTTTGATATTTAAAGAAATTGAGCTCTAGTCACAAGACATTTCTAAAGCAACTGGAGCAATTTGGTTGGATATAAAAAGATACTATGAGATTACAGGTAATTTTTAGGTATGTTCATGTTACTGATTTTGTAGGAGAATATTCTGATTTTTAGGAAATGCCAGCAGAATAAGTTCAGATGAAATGTCATGAAGAATTTAGTTTCAAATGAATTCAGGAGAGAGAGAGAAGAAAATTTCCAAAAGGTGATCAACTGGTATACCTAGTTGTATGTATAACTATGTTTACTGAATTAGTCTATGATCTCAATATCTTTGAAAGTTTTTAAAACCTAAAATATGAGGTAAAGAGAATAAAATATTAACAATATTTTATTATAAATAAACTTTATATTTTATTATAAATATTTAATTTATAATATATACATTATTATAATAAAATATTGATAAGGGAAATTTCTTAATGTGAAAAAGAAAAAAAGAAAAATCAGACCAAGTAGCCAACTCATCAATCCGTTGAGCTATACTAATGGATTAATCTATTGGATTTTAGAACAGAGTAATTCTGTCAGCCAAGTTCAAGCCTCTAGGGATCCTTCTTACACTTAGAGGAAACAATAGTTTTGTGATGAGAACTAAACTGAACAAGTTCTATAGCCTTTCAAAGAGATAAACTGTGACACCTGAATTACAAAGATACACACATCTCCAATTCGAATTTATGGGAAAGATAAATAGCTTTTGCAGGTTAAAGTTATGAAGGAACTCTCGTGTGTATGTGTAAGTTTAAACAAACTGTGTGTTCGATATAATGTATTTCACAGTATTTTCTATTAATAAGACTTGTTAATACAGTTTTTTGAACAAGTGCTCATCCTAAACTTTAGAAATTCCTATGAGTCCTAAAATATTAAGCAAGAGAAGTCAGTCAGTCCTAACATATTAGGCAAGAGAAGTCAGTCAGTAATTTCCTCAAGAAAACTGTGACCTTGAAATAGAGAAATGTATTTGAAGGCTAATTAATCTGTGCTTCCAGATTAATTTTCTTAACCTAAGAAAAATTAATTGTCATTAATGGGAATTAAATGGCTGCCCCTAAATGCGCTTTTATATTCTTGGCATTTGTTTCTTATTTTCCCTGGAAAGAGCTAAATTGTTCATGCTGGCAGGGCGTGTGTAGACTCCGACTCCTTTTCCTGGGAATGAAGAGTCATAAATGCGAGCTTCCCATTGCTTCCTGTTGCATGCTGAAAGATGTTTCACTCTGAAATGCTCCTTCATATGACCCTGGAACTGGCTTTGCGAAAATGCTGCCTTCCCTACCAGAGGGCAGCAAGATTCACTGCTCACTGGACATTTCCCCCAAAACTGAGGCTTGCTAGGCTGTCAATGTTCTGTCAAGCCAGGGAAGACAGACTTCATTAGGAAAACAATCAGGGAAATTCTACTCATGTAATGTTTTTTCTCACACCAAAAACACATGTGCCTTGTTACTATTCTGTCTTGAGAGAGTGGAAGTTCAATATATCCTTTTGAAATGGAAATATTTGAGGAAAGTGATTAATGTCTATACAAGCTAACTCAACATAGGAGGTGAGTTCTTTCCCATGCAAGATAATCCTCCCTGATTTCAAACTTACCATCAAAGTCAAATGTTTGGGGCTCTATGTATATTCAAATATATATATATTATATATTGAAGTCACTCAGTCGTGTCCAACTCTCTGTGACCCCATGGACTATGGCCTACCAGGCTCCTCTGTCCATTGGATTTTCCAGGCAAGGATACTGGAGTGGCTTGCCATTTCCTTCCCCAGGGTATATTCCCAACCTGGGAATCAAACCCAGGTCTCCCTCATTGCAGGCAGATGCTTTACCATCTGAGCCACCAGGGAACAGTCAAATATATAAACTTCCAATGCTCAAGACTTTTGTCTCTTATGGTTCTTCTAGCCCAAATTTTGTAACTAGTTGACAAGTATGATGGTTGCACATTTCAAACAATTCATTTATCTTTAGTCCCTGGAACAAGGAACAGACCCCATGGAGAGACCTTGTGTCTGGCACTCTTGCACCAGTTGTGATGGTTATTAACCTGGCCTGCCATTTGCCTCTGACAGCCAGCTCCCTCATTTGAAATTTAAGAACTGGGCAGACTTCCAAGACTCTCCCTGAGACCCAGGGCAGGGAAAACAAAATGTCTATTTTCCAAATAGCTTAATTTGATTATACAGTGGCTAAGTAAGAACAATGGCCACTATGAAGGTTTCTCAGTTTTGCCATGATCAGAAGGGAAAAGGTGAAAAATGACATTGAGGTCACTGAGGGCTTGTCCTTCAAAACCAAATGTCTTCTAATTCTGCCTCTTCCCCCCACTGTCAAATCTCAATTCACTATTCTTTTTTTTTTAATTTTAATTTTTTAGTTTGTTTTGCTTTACAATACTGTATTCATTTTGCTATACATTGACATGAATCAGC